>JARVJO010030732.1:0-11474 GCA_031762555.1 Cynodonichthys magdalenae | reverse complement strand
CGGCTGTTATAAACGAGCACACAGAATGTTGACGAGACTTAGGTTTCTAAATCAGGGGAGGGATCCACCGCGGTAAAAAAAACCCAACTCGAAGCATCCTGCTCCGCCTCGACTCATCAACGTCACGCAGTAAAAACCGCGGAGGGAGTAAAGTTGTTGTAGTTTGTTTCTGTAGTTCGCGCGCCGACTTTTTAGGATCTGGAGGAGAGGATGCGAGGAGTTTTAGAACCGTCATGGCAGCTGGAGACAAATCGACGACCTCACACTTGTTAAGTTGACGTGTGGTTCGTTTTTGTAGCACAGCTAGCCGATGCAGCGAGCTCCTGTCCGGGGTAACTGCTGGACTTCACACGGAGCCTGAGTGCACTCCGGGCGGCCACATCACATCACAGCGGAGCGAGCTGAGTAAGTTTCATGATATGTGAGATTTTAGTAAACAAAACACCTTCACCTTTAGCACGGACAGCTAATAACATTTTTGTGTTATAGACTATATTGTTTCAACTTAAAAAAGTCCAAATTTTGAGTTGAAATGAAAATTAGGTAGAAAAAACACACTTTGTTCTAATATTACATTATGTTTTCTTGATTAAAGCTGCTTATTTAAACTCCTATGTTAGTTTGGCTGTTTGGACTGGAGGCTTCTTCCTGTTAAATGGAAGTCATTTCTTCCCACTGTCGCTCTGGATGTGGGAATGCAACTAAATTGATTTCAATAATGGCTTAATTGGGTATATAACACTATATGCCATATTTTAATGTCATGTATGTGAATGTGTGGTAATATATTAGAATTGAAATGACTGTAACTGGAGATCAACGTCTATACTGGATTAATGACCATTGTTTTTTTTCAACTTTTTTATAAAAGTTGCAGAAACTTGTGACCTCAGATACTACTGGTTTATATATGCAAATTTTGCTAATAACTTTGTTAAACACAAACATAATATCAGTATAAATAAACCTAATAACTAATAGTGTGTAGTGGCAAGAATTACATGGGTTACAATATATATTGCGATATATTGCTTCTGTAAGCAAGGTGGTATGTTGCCATTTTTTCCTCTAATATATTCTAATTAAAAAAACAACTCAGTAAACAGAGCACACTATGTATTACATACATAAAATCTGATTACATTTGGTTTATTTTGATGCAATGCAAAAAGAACAACAGTGAGAACAGCATTTGTATTTCACATTTCTTTCAACCATTAAGACTTAATCAAAAATCGATACAGTGCTTTTGAGAATCGATACCGTATAGGAAATAAAATATCGCAATATTTCGGTGTATCGATATTTTCTCACACCCAAGAATTATGATCCTTCTTTTATTCATATATGCTTTTTTAAAATGTAAATATTATGGTGAAAATATTCCATTAACAATTTATTTGCATTTAAATTCATGTCCAGAAATTATTTGAGGACCTTCACTTGATGTTTCATGGCCAACAGAGGGGTCCTGACCCCATCTTTGGGAACCACTGATTTAGACTTTTATTCTTTTTGTTTTGTGGCCTGAGATGAATTTTCTTGTTGTAGTTGTGAATTGGTGTTATATAAATGAACTGAATTGAATTTGAACTGGATAATTAATGTGATTGTTTTGGATAGTTGTTTGAACTTGCAAATTAAAACAAGTTTCAATAACGTTTTGGTTTCTAGTAAGTTGATTTAGATTATGTGATTAATACATTAATAAGGTAGGACAATTGCTTAAATCTGCAAATGCTTATCTCACTTAAAAGTGTGGATATTTGGAAATAAAATGTGCTAATTAATATTTTTTCAGTGTAACCAGTGTAATTTGTTTAAATAACTTTGACTTGGTTCACTAGAACAGGGATCTCTAACAACTAGGCCAAGGTCCTGGATCCTTCATTACTGGGCTGCACAGATTTATGTTAAAGCAGAATCATCTGTATCACATCTGTAAACCATCTCACCAAAATGTTAGTGAGGCGTACTTCCTTTGACAAGATGCCAATCTGTTTGTCAGTTGTTTTGATCTGATCTTGTTTGTTTACAAAACAAATCACAAGATGAGCAGTTTGAGATTTGTTGTAAACATCACACCTTTTCGTTTAGTTCCCAAGGAGCAGAAACTCCGTTACAGTTTTTGTCTAAACTGAACCATCACTCTGAGAAGCAGATTCTATTTCCAAATAAGGGTTTACACAATCATCCATCTGTTCATCAGTAAACACTATTATGACTCAGACTTTATGCGAAGAACAAACCACATAACTGTGTCACTTCATCTAAATTCATTTCATCATCACCATGTTTCTTTTCCGCATTTTCTGTTTGTTTACATCTCAAACATCAGTATTCCAGTTAAAACAAACTCTAGGTCAGATCTTTCTCATTTATTTTAAAGAGAGAAAATATCAGTTATGTACATTTATGTTTTTAACCATTAGAGGAGACATATCATGCATTTAAATACTACTTTTTCACATTTAAATCGTTCAGTTTTTTGAAGTGTGTCTCAGATCAAGTCAACTGAAACGCCTCATCTGGATTTAAAGAGACAGCTTCAAATCGAGTTGCTCTGAGACACACCTTAAGGGCTGAAAGAGGGGCTCGTGGAGTTACAGTAAGGAGGAATTTAAAAGCCTGACGTCAACTTTAAGTTACTACATGTCTTTGTATTTTAATTGCATTTCTTTATTACAGTCCAATGTTCCCCTACTATTATCCAAGGGGGGCTTCCCCTTGCCAACAAGCCTGCCCCTCCCCCAAGAATTTCACAGCATGTAGTCATTTTAATTTAAATAACGCCAAATCACGTCAAGAGCTATTTCTGCGGTCGTTCCTCCACATCCACCTCTCTTATGAAACGCCAAACTTGGAGAAAAAAAAAAAACGGAGGACAATGTGGTTCGTGTTCTGCGTCACTGACACTGAAACACAGAGTCACGTGCGTAAGCCTTTTTTTTTTTTTTTTTTTTTCGGAGTAACCCCCCACCCCCACCTCACCACCAACCAAGACCTTAGGCAAAACACTGTAGTCTCAAGCAATAGCTAGTTTTTAAATATTATTTTTATTTGCTGTTTTTCCACAACTGGTTCAGAAAAAGGAGTTTTAAGAAGACAGATTTATTTATGGTTAAACAGAAGAGCAAGGAGAGTAAAACTGAAGAGAAAAGACGTGAAGCGCAACATTTAAATGCACTTCTAGTTATTCAGCAGTGCTGTTATATGATTTTAAATTGTTGGATTTTCTATAAATGATTTATTTCACAGGGCTGTTGAGGTGATTTCTTTTCAGAGAAGAGAATTTCCACTTCACATCTCATAGTGGCATCTGCTTTTGAGTAATCCTTCTTAACAAATTACACTAATATGGCTTCTTATTCTGACTGTATATCCTGTTATGGAGACACCTGAGTGGATAAAGATAGTGAGCTTTTCATTTGACATGATGTTTCACAAAACAAGTAGCACTCTTTTAACATAATGTTTCAATTCTATGTAGGCAGTTTTGGCTAATCAAAGCACTTACACCCAGATTTCAATTAGCTGTTTACTGGAAGGCAATGATCAGACAGGCTGCAGGGAAAGTACATTATTCTTGAATTTGGGGTCATGTTAAACTGTTCGCTTGGCAAGTTTTATTCAGGTCAGAGCTGCACGATCGGCCGGCCGAATGTGGAAAAATTAAGTTTTCAAATGAGAAAAGAAGAAGCACGAAAGTGAGAAGTGTTGTCGCACTTTTGCCAAAGCGGTGTTTGTTGCAGTCTCTTCTGTCAACTCGTACGTCTCTGAATTCTTTCATTTATTTTCAGCAGCCTAACCAACCCTGTCACGTGTAGTTCACAGTCAGTAACTAAATGCTCACAATAGCTACAATCTACTTGACAGGGATGGAAGTCACTTGTGGCTTTTGAATGGTACAGAATAAAAAAAACATATTTACTCTGCAAAGCTTTTTTTTTTTTTGATCACAGTATGTGTGTCACTTTGATATGAGAATATTCGGCAGCGCTGCGTGAGTGTTTCATACACGTGCACGCATGTTTTGCAGCAGGGAAAGGAAGAGATCTTACTTTCATGTCACTTTTTCTGTGGTCTGTACATTTTGTCATGATGTCATGTGAAAGATGTTTTTCAAGCTGTCAACAGCACAAGTCAAACTCGAGGCCCGTGGGCCAAATCTGACCCTGGTTAACGTTTTTATCTGACCCCAGAGATAAAAGTTTCAATGTGAAATAGTTTTATGGTTTCTCTCTTTGTCAGATTCTTCTCATGACAGCTGGTTAACTTTCAAGCCAAGAAGATTAAGTTTGGATTTTTCAGTGATTTTTGGTTTTGGTGTAGAAAGAGCAACAGAAAATTGATTTTAATTATGTTTTTCTGTGTTTTTCTCTTTTTTAAGGTCAAATAATTACATTTTTACAAGTGAAGTTTTAATTTTTTTACCTATTAGCTGGATTGTGATAAAATGTATCTCTAAGATACATTAAATGAAAAGGTTGTTGGTACAGTAAAGCCTCATAGCCCCTGAGACGCACCACATCGAGCTCCTGGGAAACCGCTCCTGCTGAGGGACACAGCACTGCATGAGGTTTGTTCCCACTGGAGTCCACACCCAGGAAACCCACATCCACCATTTGTCCACGTTTACCTAAAGCTCCACACTTTTCTGCAGACAGATTCCTTCGTGCACAGCATCTGTGTTATCTCCAATCATGAGTTTTTGTCCATTTTACTAACTTTATAAATGTCTGCTTCTGGAAGCAAGTTGTTGAAGCAAAATTAAATTTTGTCCCCCTTGTGTAACTGAGTTTGAATCAGAGATACGGCACAAGTAGGTTTTCATGTTTTCATTTCTCTTCTAATCCCCAGAGTGACAGCAGATTTGGGGTCTGAAGCTCAGAAAGACTTTAAAAGCCCTCCTGCGAATTGTAAACATGCTTAAGCAAACAGTTCTGCATCGAGGTATGAGGACTGGCTCCGCAGGGTTTTTCAGGGACAACATGAACTTTAGTAGCAACATTCCTGTTTACTCAGTCAATATGAATCAACTCCATGTCCTTTTTGAGTAAAAGCCCGGTTCTAATGAAGCAAAGGTTTATTTTTTCGTCAGGCGATATTCCAAGGGTGGGGCAATCCTGGTCCTTAAGGACCATGATCCTGTACGTTTGATTTGTTTCCCTGCTCCAACACACCAGATTCATTGTATTACCTCTACAGATTCTAAAGAAGTTTGGTAATTAATTTAAATCAGATGTTGGAGCAGAGGAACAAGTAAACTGTGCAGCACAGCGATCCTCGAGGACCAGCATCGTCCACCGGAGGAGCTTGGCGTTTAATGGTGAGGTTTAGGAGTCAGGATCAAGCTACAGAAATGACTGGAAGTCAGAGTAGCATTAAAAGGAGAGAAATGCAAACTTGTGTGTGTAAAGTCACATCCAGGTCACGTCATAAAGCATTGCATTAAAAGACAGATGATGCAGTGATGAGCGGTGTGACCTGCAACTGTTTGAGACAAGTTGGTGATTTTTTAGTTGGAGCCCCAATAGATTCAGATCCTTACGGTTTTATTTTGTGCTGCCAGGTATTGTTCACTGTCGTGTGCACAGCAGGGTTCGGCAAAATTGTATTGTGTGAAATTAATCATCAGAAAACAGTCAACATTTAATTTTTGCCACTTTGGAATCACTGCAGTTATTGCCATGTAATGATGTATTTTTGTGTGTGACACATTATCACGATCAGGTGCAAATGTGAGCCCAATGGTGAAAGGCAGCATGGAGTTAAGGTCTGCGTCACACGGCAGGATAATTGTGTCGAATCCTGGCCCGATTTTGCCCTTCCGACACTCTTAAGGACATCCAGATTATCATGATGGCTCTAAAGATAATCATAGCATATTTCTGCCATTGATGGGGAAAAGTGTGATCTAGTCGGCTCGAGAGGACGTGGTGACGACTCCAAACTCAAATCAGGGATACTTAACATGTTTGATGTTTTTTGACCCGATATCACACACTACTTTCCGAAAACAAAAAAAAATATTTTATATTTCTCCCAATTGGAGTGGTTGCAACAACCATACACGGCACATAATTTAGGCATTTTGATGCTGAATCATCAGTTATCAGCTAAATAGCACAATTAGCTATGAATAATTTTTATGCTAATATCACCCAACCCTAATACACAGCTGAGAAATCCATTAGACTGTGGACCTTACTTTGTGCCCCACCTTCGCCCACATCGCAGGATGGGAGCCAAAGCAGTTTTCTGTTTCAGCCTTTGTCTGTGTCATTATCAGTAACTAGGTCAGCAGAGAAGAGGGTGTTAATATCACATTGCCATGGTGTTATCTAAATGTGCCAAAAAACGAAAAGAGAAAGACAGACTTTGAAAACCAAGTTTTGAAAAATGAGTGGATGAAGAATTGTGCATTTTCTGTATACTACAGCAGCTTAAGTTCAGAAGAAAACGATTTATAAGGATAGAAAGAATTCTTGACATAGACAATAACAAGAAGGGAGACGTGTGCTTTATCTGTCACACTAAAACATTTTAGACAACTTAAACATTAAATATGTCTACACTGAAGACAGGATGTATACATAATGTAGATTGAATATATAATCTATAAATGTAAGTAAATTAGGTTTTCATAAGTCAGCATAAGTTATCTAAAACATTATAGTGTGACAGGGCCTTACGACTGGTGAAAAATAAATAAAAATGATAGTTTTGTGTGACTGTGATTAGCATAAATGTGTTGAGACTGATCACCGCACCCAGTAGCGTCTGTTCCAGAGTTTCTCCTCATTGGATTCTCCTTTCAGTTGGGGGATTTCCCATTTTTAACAAACACAGGGTGGGTTCAGATATGTGGTCTGTTTTTGATTTGAATGGGACAAGATGAAAAAAAAAAAGTCGACTGTTAGATGTTTTACATAAATGTAACGGTTACTGCATAAGTAAGTGAGCGTTCACATTTTTTTGGATTAGCTTCAAAAGTTAATAAGTTAGAGATATGCATCCTGGAAAAAGTCTTTAAAACCTGGCTCATGAGAGATTTTGCTAACAATAAAAACAGGGTTAACTCCAACAGATAAGGTAGCACTTATATGTGTTGGAAATTACTTTCTATTACAACCACAATAAGTTTTACCATAATGTCTGTGAAATTAACTGAACTACATACATATTTGTGTTTTGTAAGGTCCATCTTGAATTGGATTGGCTCCAGAGGTTGATCAGTTAGGAATACACTCAATGATTATGTTCTGAAAATATCATTAAAGTCCATCCAATACAATATTTTGCTATCAAGCAGATTGAGTTGACTGAATTGTTAATGGCAGCATTTTAAATTCAAATCTTGCACAGTGTGTTTGAGCTCAAAATGTGTGTTGTGGATCAGTCTCAGCTACTAACACACCCACAAGTACCCGTCAGTTGGTTCAGTATTTACATCTGAACTGATATGAGAGGACAGATGAGCTCTGCTCTCTTGGTTGGTAACTTTAACTGACATTTAATCATGCATTTTAATTTGCACAGCTCATAGTCTGCAGATTTACTGTGATGGTCTAACAAGGAATGAGGTGGTAAGTTTTTAAAGAAAGCTGCAGCTTGTCGGTGGGAAATTCCAGCATGTGTCGGTTGAAGAGGATGCCGGAGCAACGAGTGGAGGAGTCAGGCTGTGATAAGAAGCCAAATGTGGCCGAGCTGATAGTCCCTGACCTCAGAAAGCACAGCGGGCCTGATAACACACATTTTCCTTCTCTGGCTGTTAGGTTTCTGATAAATGGGTTTAGGGTGTGTAAACAGTGGATAAATGGTTAGAGAGCTGTTTTTTCCTTTTGTTCACACTCCAACCGTGTGACATGTCATGAACCGCTGTAAGAATTTTGATGAAATTTGCTGAAAGTAATTGCTGGATGTGCATCTACAGCTGATTACCTGTTGGCGACAAGATGGCCACCACAGCCAACTGAGCATAGAAAACACAAACATAGCAATTTAGTCAGTTTTACAGATATTAAGCGGCAGTAGCTGAGGGTCATTCTTCACAACACCTTGCAGTATTGCATGAAATCACACATAAGGAAGTTTGGAGCAAAACGGCTAAAACGCTTTCATTTTTCAACAAAAAATGAGCCTAATTTAAGAATCTGGCAAGGAAGCAGCGATCAGGATGCATTCCTTAACATAGTACTGCATTACCCCAAAAGCATAGCTGGAGGACTCTCTCTAGGATAGGGGTTCACAAATGATGGACCACGGTCCAGCTCCGGACCCAAATAAAGTCATATCTGGACCCAGATTTGTTGTTGAATTAAAACAAATGCATGATTTTTAACACTTAACGATAAATTTTAGCTTCTGCAGCTTCCTTTGGCTTCTACCTGTCTTTTTAAATAATCAAGTGCTTCATCAAATAAACTATTAAGTCAGTGATTCCCAACCTATTTTCCTCAAAGCCCCTCATTCCGACTACCAAGCCAAACTGTGGCCCCCCCCCCCCATCCCTTGCTACTCCCCAACTCTCTTAAAAACCCATTCAACCTTTATTTCTTTATCAAAATAATAAGAACTAAGTTAAAGATTTTTAATTATTCAAATGGACTTGTTTTGGTGATTTTTATAAACAAACAAATTTATATTTTTACGACCTGTGAGCAGAGAAGGATACGGACCCCATGCTCCCTGGCAAGTAAGTTGGAAACCACTGGATTAAGTAACCAGATATACACGAGCTACACCAGATGTTACTAACTTTTTTCCTGGAAGCTCCAACTTGTACGTACAGAAAAACTGTACCCCTCCCTCTCCACCTGTGCACCAGTTTGATTATTTATTCATCAGGGGTGTAACAGTATGTCTGTTTGGTACAGATGTTTTAAACAGGTACCACACGGTGATAATGTATAGATGGTTCAGATTAACATGCAGACGCTTGTCTTTGCTTCTGGGAGATTTATTGTCAGCATAAAAACACTTGGCATTTGTTTTTTTTACTTGTAGCGAAGCGTGACCGTCATACAGAGCTATGACTCAAACTGTGACTTAGACAAACAGTTCCAGTTTTACTATGCATTTGTTTATTAGAAGCTTTTTCCAGAGCTTTTCTGTTTCTTGTTATCAAACCCTGGATCTTGTTTACCTCTGAACCAGGATCAGATGTCAGGATGTTTTTGACTGTTTGGTGCAGCTTTTGGTTTTATTATTATTATTATTACAGTATAGTTGTGTGGAGCTGAAACTACTTCCTGAGTGCAACTACAGTCAATATGATGTTGGTTCTTTTAAATGAAAATGTCCAACAACTCATTTTATAAAAACTGGTAAAACAGCTTAGTTTTTCCTGGAACTTAATATAAACTCATGAGTTCACCTGGTGCAGGAGGGTTCAGGAAGCTGGATCTGTGTTTTGGACTCGGTGTAAAGTTGGATTGTGTTGGTTTTTCAAAGTTGTTAATGTGCTGTTGTGGTGAGACAATTTGATTTTACTGGAATATTTTTGATTTTCCTCTGTCACAAACTTGTCCTTTTTGTCAGATTGATCGGGTAAGTTAGGTTAAGTTAAGGGATTGGATTGGTTTATTTGTCTTGTGGAGGTTAACACAAGTCAACAATGCAATGAAATACTTGAACTCACTGTAAAAAGAAAAAGGACTAATAGTACACGAAATACAACATTTTTTATTTATATCATATTATTTTCAAAGTACAAAAGAAATATGGCAAATATTGTAAATTATAACTGCAGGTAGGATTAAGTATAGAGCATTTTACATGTGTAATATTGCTGAGATGATTATCGTATTGCACATGATGTTGCACATAACACCAAGGGCACTGAAGAAACTTTACAAGAATGTCTTTTGTATTTTGTTTGATGTCAACTTGGTTCAAAACCATTGGAGTTGCATTTTTGTGGAGTTATCCTAGTAGGTTTAATGACCTGTCAGATGCAATATTATAGTAACAAATTGTATAATAAATTGATGATTTCTCAAAGTTATGTCAGAGCAAAGGCAGATCAGCTGTTTTTTGCACAGCTTCACTGTAATCTAAGCAACTGTTCTGCATTTAATCAGGTGAAACTAAGCAACAGCTCATACAGTCCTGTGGTTGACAGCATATTGCAGGGTACAGTGACCACACTCAGCTCTAAAAAACAATCAGAAAAAGCTCGAACTAATAAAAACTCATCACGCAGCATCCTGGTAATCCACTCCAGTTTTAAGTAAAATAAAATAAGAGTACACAACAACAATACAAGCAGGCTAAACAAAAACCTTTATTCACCATTTGTGCATAAACCAGCAGTCGAGGCACATTAAATTATTGTGCAGAGCTCTCTTGGAGTCATAATCATATTCAAATCATAAAAATACGCAGAACACCAAAGAATAATAAAATGTCAGATTATATTTAGACTGTAGAGGAAGTGCTGGAGGAGTTTAAGAATCTGGGTGTCATGTTCACGAGTGATGGTAGGATGGAGATGGATCGATGTTTTGGAACAACGTCCTCAGTAATGAGTAATAGGTGTGTTGCTTCAGTCGGTCGTGGTGAAGAAAGAGCTGAGTCGAAAAGCAAAGCTCTTGATTTACTGGTCTGTCCATGTTCCAACCCTCACCTGTGGTCATGAGGCGTGGATCATGAACTAAAGAACGAGATCCTGGATACAAGTGGCTGAAATGAACGTCCTTCGTAGGGTGGCTGGGCTCAGCCTTAGAAATAGGGGGAGGAGCTCCATCATTCAGGGGGAGCTCGGATTAGAGCCGCTGCTCCTTTGCATTGAAAGGAGTCAGTTGAGGTGGTTCCCCTGATTAGAGTGCCTCCTGGATGCCTCTCTTTAGAGGTGTTCCAGGGACGTCCCACAGGTAGGAGGCCCTGGGGAAGACTCAGGACTCGCTGGAAGGGTTATGTATCCTTTCTGGCCTGGGAACTCCTCGGGATACCCCAGGATGAGCTAGAGTTAGCTAGAGCTAGTGTCGCTGGGGAAAGGGAGGTCTGGGATCCTCTCCTGGACCTGTTGCCTCCTCGACCCAACTATGAATAAGCAGAACATGGAGAGAGTAGTAATATCTACACCTTTATTTGTCACCTGACAGCTGGAGTTAGGTAGTGTAGGGTTATTGCAGTCCTGTTTCGCCATCAGTCAAACTTTGGCATGATTAAAAACCTTTGTTCTGAGGGTGATGACGCTGTCTTCTCTGCTGTGTCTCAGATTAAATGTGCAGGTTTTATTTCTGACTGGAGAGGAAGCTGGATGGAGGGAGTCCTTGATAACGACTTTTCTGAATGATACTTTATTGATCCCATGAAGGGAAATTACAGTTTGGAACAACCCGTTCAAGAGACATAGACAAAACACAACAGACTGGGAGAACAGGTACCCTGGGTCCAGCAGCCGTGCAAGGCGCTACCCTTAAAAGAAAAAAGAAATACCACATGAGGATAGGTGAGGATAAAAAAAC
>JARVJO010030731.1:0-11475 GCA_031762555.1 Cynodonichthys magdalenae | reverse complement strand
TGACAAGGATGGGGTGTGTTGCAAGAAGGACTTATTCTGTCCAGGGTCCTTTGCACTTGGTGCATATCGACACAAATTACAAGCTCATCAGGTAGGTCATATATTTTTGTTCTGTATGATCAGAGGTGGAAATAGTACAAAAATAATGTTAAGTACATTTGTTTTATAAAATATTACTTAAATACAAGTAAAATTGCCAGTGTTAAATGTTACTAAAAAAAACTAAGAGTAAAAAGTACAGAATAAAAATTTTACTTAAAGTAAAAGTTAAATATTTATGATCACAAGACAGTTCCACTGGATTTCACAAATGAAAAGATATTAGTCTGGAACTACTTTTAATTAAAGGAGCACCTTTAAAAATCAAAATATAACACAAAATCTAACAGTTAGTATATAAATAACATGATTACTTGGAATGTATTATGTGCAATTTTAATGGGAAATACATTTTCAATATCTTCTATCAGCTGCTGTCTTTAGGGTTCTCTACAGCTGATCATCTTAGCATCCTTTTCTGTCACACCAAACCCTCTGCATTCTTCAGTACATCTAGGAAGCTTCTTGATGTTTTGTCTCTTCCTCAATACCTGACAATTCTGATAGGGAAAAGTACCTGTTCAATACAGTATGTCCATCCATTGTCCCTCCTGTCTAATAGTTTTAAATAACTGATTTTCAAATAAATACCTGGTCCTCTATTTGCAGCTTTAGCCAATAAAAATTGTAATCAAGTACTAGATAAAACTGATATTTATATCAGCTGTTAAAGTATTATTCAGAATGTTTGCATAGTCATATTGTTGAACATAAACTAAGCTAAGTTCACATTGTATGATAAAGCTGTTTGCTTTCTCATAGCTAAATGAATCCTTTAAGTACGGCCCTTGTTTTTAATTTTTATCAGAGATTAATGGGAGCTATACTTGATGGATTTTTTTCCTAGCGCCTCCGTTTTCAAATTGATGCAACACCATGGGATCTGATTACTAACTCAACAGAAAGATCAGTGTTGGTTTTTTCAGGTGTTTTTTTAGTTATTTTGCTTTTATTTTTACTCAATATATATGATTTCTAATATAACTGAATAAAAACCTAAAAAAGCAAGTGTAAGTTCAAGGTTTTGTAACATTTGTACTTATATACACGAATATGAGTAAAGGTAACTAGTTTAAAATTTTAAAAATTTGATTCCCCATCACATTTTTAAATGTTTTGCTTCAGCTTAGAAATTTACCCAGGTACTACATCTAACTGATTCAGTGTCTCCTCCCACTCTGGAACAGATATGGCCTTGTGATTTTTGGAGGGATAGATGGCTTCTCACGAAAGGTACGATCACTATTATGTAAGTTGATGATGACAATTCCAAATGACAGACATGGTTCTATTTTTTGTTTCAGGTTTGAAAAATTATATTAATTTATTTAATTTCCAGATTTATATTCAATTCTGCAGATCATGTACCTTGGTGCTGCGACCAACAATAAAGCTTCCACTGCACTTGCTTTCTTCTTGGAAGCAGTCCAGAAGTATGGCTTTCCGTTAAGGTAAGACTAAGAGCAGCTCACTTTGGTACTTCCTACCTCAGTCATTTTTGCAGAAACGGCTTGTTATGGATGTACAGTGTTCTCAAATAAATTCTATATAGGTCATGAGCACCAGTATTTTTTGACCAATGTTGTCTAATTGGATGACCATAAACAGGCATTTTAAACAATTAAAATGTCTTTGTTATAATGGTATCCTCTGGTAAGAATTAAAATGCGTTTTAAAACACTTTTTGGCATCAACCCTTCATCAGTGACTCCCTGATACCAAACACATTCAACTTTGAAATTTAAGGTATTGTTTGATAAATCCATTACAAATAAAGGCATTTTATATGATTAAAAGAGACTGCTTTGGACTTTTTGGGCTTGTATTTTTATAATACATAAAGATGTTAGAAGTTTGCATGTCTTCTTTTTTAAAATCGAAAACATTTAATTGTACATTTTATTTGAATAACTTTCTCTTTTTTTCTTTATATGTGATGGTTTTTTTAGAGTAAGAGGTGACCAAGGAGTGGAAAACATTGGAATAGCGCGATGCATGTTCACCATTAGAGGCTGTGGAAGGGGGAGTTTCCTGTCAGGAAAGAGTGTACATAACCAAAGGTATGATTTCTTTATGTACTGTGAAGTGGTCACATATCCAGAGGCCCTGAGACATGTGTGTGTGTGTGTGGGGGGGTCAATAGAAAACAAAGCATGGGGCAAAGATCTACACACTCTTCCAAACTCTTTGGGCACCTAATATTTACCAAATCCAACTGTGAAAAAAAATAAGAGCCAAAACAAATGATCCACACTTAACTTAAAAAACACATAATGGGGCAAGTGTTAATGATCTTCTAAATAGATCAGATCCACATTACTCAAAAGAAATTCATATCTGGCTAGAAGCCACCCTGAGGGCCCTATCATACTGTTGAATCAAAAATGCGATGTTCAAAATGGTATGTCTGAATAAATGCAGGAATCCACTGGATTTACTCTGAAAAACTTTATTCTCGTCTCTGACTACAATCAGTTTTAGCAGCACAGGCCTCTGCTCAAGACGTTGAGTCAAACTAAACCAAAACATCACAGTTTGTTCAGACTGGATCTGAACAGAGACTCTGCAAAACTCCTTCTCCTACTAAAAAACATCAACATTATAACCTCTTCAGTCTCTTCCTGGTTACAACCCCTGAAGGTGGTAACTTTTATGTCAGAAGTAGAACATAACTAACTTTTGTTTATAGACAAAAAGAAGACTGATAAAAGACACACCAACTCTGTCTGTTTTAAACTTACTGCTGCAATGAACAGAAACTGTAAAAATACAAAACTGCATCAAACATTCTGTTGATCAATTACAAAATTTCTTTTAATATTATGACCTTTTAGACAACTTATGTCTACATCTGCAAAGTTTGTATATCACACTGGCTCACGCTGAAGAACAGAAAAACAGCATCAATGAGCACTTCTTTTGGACATGACCATATACTGCAAAAACTGTCCATCTAACCAAGTATTAAAATGTTATATTCAGCAAAAAATATATATATTTTTGATCTTGTTTGAAGACTGATTTACTAAACATTAACAGAATGTGTAAGATTATTTATCTTTTCCTGGAAATTTGACTCAAATTAAGTGAAAGAAATCTGTCAATGGAGTAAGAAAATTTTACTTGGTAAGATTATCGAAATAAACATTTGAGTCAAATTAAGTATTTCAAGACCTCTCTTCAAGTAAAATGTTCTTTACCCTTTGGCAGATTTTTTCCAATTAATTTGAGTCAAGTTTCCATGATAACAAGATAAATAATCTTACACGTTCTGATAACAAGATTATTAATCTTATACATTCTATTCTTGTTTAGCAAATCGGTCTCAAAACAAGATCAAAAACAATTTTTGGCTGGATATAAGATTTTAAAAGTTGCTTAGACGGACATTTATGCAGTGTATTGTGTTGCTAACGACTGAATAGATGTAAAACATTTGAGTAAATTATCCCTACTTAAACAGAATGTGAACAAGCTTATTAGACCATGTTTGGACTTTTGCAGCACATATGTGCAACATTAGCGTGTTGGAGCAAATGGCAACATCAGCAGCAGTCAGTTACGCACAGTATCTACTTGTGAAAAACCTGCACTGACGGAAGTTAGGTGTAATTTTCGGATAACCTACCAACATATTATAAGAGGACATAAGTTGTTTTATGGACATAGAGTTTTGAATTTCTTTCTTGCACAAGTTTTAAGTTTTTGTGCTCACTTCAAGGTAATTTTATGTTTTCTTTTAACAGAATAGAACGTTTGTGGCGAGATGTTTGGATGACTGTTTCAAATGTGCACTACGGCACGCTTCACAGTCTTGAGGATGAAGGTGTTCTCGATCCTTCTGACAGCATCCATCTGTTCTGTGCCCAGTATGTGTTCCTTCCACGTCTGCAGAGGGATCTCGATGTCTTCAGAGTGGGGTGGGATAATCACCCTCTGAGAACTGAGCAGAATCTGTCCCCACAACAACTGTGGATGATGGGGCTCCTCCAGAATCCTGTTGATGCTCCAGACCTGACAGAGGTTCTAATTACATTTTGCTTGTATTCATGATTATAGGTTTTCTTCTAATAACACAAACACAATCATTGTGTTTAAAATAGCAGTACAACACTGTATGGAAATCTCTGAAAACTTATTATGGGATGTTGTGTGGTTTTCAGTCATAAGTATCAAATTAATTAAAGCAATAACAGAACTAATTACTGCTAAAATGGATGATTTAAAAATACATTGAATTTACTTAAAAGCTGATACTATATTGATACTGGTATCAACATGTCATGTTCTATTCCCACAAGTCTTCTTAATCTTCTATATAATTTTTAAAATTTACTTCATGTTGCCTGATTTATACATTATTTTAAATGTAGGAAATTGAGGATGCAGATCTTCAGTTCAACACTGCCAGCGAGCAAGACGTGAGCACTGCTGGAGTGATTCTCCCGCCCATTGAATGTCCCCTCTCTGAGCAGGACATGACAGGTCTAAGGGACACTATTGACGTCACAAGACCATCAGATTCGTATGGGCGAGACATTTATTTGGCTGTACTGGACTTTGTGCTAAATCATGTATCTTACATTAAAACATCTGGTTTCAAAACACAGCTTTACGCTAATCTACACACTACATTGAACTTTTTAAAAATGTTTGTTACAGATAGCAGTAAAGCTACATGGTAAAAAACATTCTTGAACTGCTTCTCAAAGTACTGCATTGCAACATGTGAGACATCATAATGCCATGAGATGTACAGAAATAATTTTTATTAAATTTTGTTGCAAGATTACCTTCTTTACCTTAACATTTTGTATGAAATGCTCAACAGTACTGCTATTAAACAATTTAATGTTTACCCCTGACTCATTCCTCTTTCTAAATAGGAATATTGGAACACTGTATAACTTCAGTAATTAATCAAAACTTAAGTAAAACAGTAGCAACTGGTGCTTAACATTTATCTTATACTGTAGGTTGTAGTTCAGTCTACAAGAACAGCCAGTTGATTGTAAATATTTACACCATGTTAAGCTGTTGGCCCAGATGAAAAGCCTCAATTAGAACCTTTTTGAATTGGTCATAAGGCCTCATGTGTTTCACAGGTAGTACAATATTCTTGGCACATGCTGACACAATGGGGTAACACACACTGTGATGGCCAAAATCTGCACTACAGTCATGGTTAAACCTGACTGTTACAGGAAAATCCTTCTTCTCTGAGGGAAGAAGTGGGATGTGACCTTGGCCTGTGATCCACTGGAGAAACCTGGAAGGTGTGATGGAATGTAGGCCACCTTGGTCATCTACATCCTCCTGGTTTTCAGCTATGAAGCAAACAGATTAAACAAGTGTTATGGGGCCTTTAAAAATGTAACTCCTTATTGTAATTAAATTCATTCTATTAAAGGAGTGAATTAGGAGAGACTCGGCCACACAAGAACAGCTGCTCAAAAAGTCAAATTTCAATATAAATTGAATGACTATCTGAACCACATACAACATATTTGTCATGTATGCTTTCATTATTGGCAGCAATGTCTATAGATAGAACAGTGATACATTTGCTAATGGGTTCATTAAGAAGAATTGGTATGGGGAAACAATCATTTGTTTGTTCTCCTTAAGAATATTCATTGTGATTACAGACTTGCATTCCAAAAAGTAACAACTGTCCTACGACACAAATTATCTTGGTTTATAATACTTATTACCATTTTCAAAAATGCTGTAGTAGAAAATAACTGATGTTCAATGCTAACATATAATTACAGATGTTACCATATAAAGTTAAAGTTCCAAATGTAATGAAGACGTTCACATTTTACAGGGCTTTAAAATATGTGACCATCTACCTTCAGCTTCGTAAAGGAAGTCCTGAATAAAGTTCATCATCTCCAGCTCAATCTGATGTTTGGATGTCCCTTTGTCACTCAGTTGAGGAAGAATGGATGCCATGACAAACTCTGCATTAATCTATGATGAAATAAAATCAACATGTATATTCATGTCACTCTGTAATGATGAATATCACAGCAATTAAGAATTTATTCATCATAATACTAAATGGTTTTGTTTTACTTACTTTCACATCTTCACAAGGAACAAACAGGGGCTGGCAGATATCAGGGTACTGCCTGATTAGTGAAAGAAGGTCATACAGCTGCAGACCTTTTATTTTTTTTATTTACCGTTATTTAACCAGGCAAGTCCCATTGAGATCTCAGATCTCTTTTTCAAGGGAGGCCTGGGCCTGAAGGCAACCTATTGTACATGTTTTTTTAGGGGTGGGGGAAACCGGAGTACCCGGAGAAAACCCACGCAAGCACGAGGAGAACATGCAAACTCCACACAGAAAGACCCCAGGTCCGAACCAGGGATCGAACCCAGGACCTTCTTGCTGTGAGGCATCGGTGCTAACCACTGAGCTGTCGTGCTGCCATAACCTTCTCTCAATTGTTCCAATATAGGCTGCAGCCTCAGCACTGCATGGAGTACAATGGCACTGCAAAAGCAGATAGGAAAACAATTGCTCAAAAAGTACTTTTAAAGGAATTTTACTGTACAAACAGAAATATATATCCTAGCATACCGAACAATGGACTCTTTCTTTTGCACTGAGATAGCTCCAGTGTATCCACAATTTAAAATTTCATCCGAAAGGCCTTTAATAGATTTGTCAGTTGACATTTCAACCTGAAAATAAAAATTATATTAACAGTGAGAAAATGTCTGTGTAAAATAGACATGAAAATATTTTTACAAGGAATACATGATCAACCCAGCTTTTCCTTCATACAGACTTCATACCTGGTCAATTAACTCTCGCAACTGTACATCTGCAACTGCATCAGTATTGAGAGTTGCTGGGTTTATCTGCCCACTACAGAGGTAACTGTAGGTCCATGGGCTGAAAAAGGCAGGGGCTGGGCCACCTTGTGCCAAACTTACTGCCAAAACCTCTCCAACAGTCCTATGTACACAAATGAAGCATGAATGCTTTTAAAAACATTTAACAGAAAGAAACAATTGTTCTGACTAACATAAAAATAAACCCACTTGAACATGCAGTGGTCAAAATCAGTCAGAGAGTCTCATGGGCTCTTTTGGTGCTTTGGTCCCTCAAAGAAACGGCTCTCAATTCCTGCCATCATTTCTATTGACACAAGTACAAACACATTAACTATGTTGGTCTAACGTGTGTTACGTCAAGTAATATTTTATTATTGTGATAGAAAAAAAATAACTACTAGCCATTTACTTAAGACTACTGAGCCCCTAAAGGGACATTGGATGAAAAACAGAAATATCTGGAGCGCACCAGTTAGTAACTCGTAGGCAACAGATAATTTCTGATTAGACCAGCTGTGTTTACTGAAATGTAAATACCTGACATTACAACACATTACTCGTGGAAGGCACTTATCAATCATTTTATGGCTGATAATATGCATTTAGACACAGTTACAGTGACAGATGGAGCGCACATTGCTTTGAGCTTCTCAACCTGCGGTTCCCGGATCTTTACCGTTTCCCTGACGGGGTAGTTTTGTTAAAGCTGCCTTCTCAGGTTTATAATTCAAATTTTGCAAATAAAGCAGCTGATTAGCTTTGGCAAAACTACCCCTTCTGTCAAAATAAACAGAACTAAAACACACAAATGTTTCAGGAAATATTTAATGCACCACAGCGATCAAATGATTAAAGTTAGAAACGTCTGAGCAGACCTGTCTGTCTGTTAGCAACTGTTAGCAATGTCTGGGACGAGCACCGGCTGCTGCCTGGATGGAGTGCTTTGAACAGGTGTTCTGATGATCTGTGTGCAGACCAGAACACCGGGCCGACCCGACCGCAGCGGTATGCTGCGAGCTCCTCATCCCAGTGGAGGAGCTAAACCCACTACTGCTAAATGCACATCATCAGGCATAAAAATGTTTGATAAGTGCCTTCCACAAAAACATGTTGTAATGTCAGGTATTTACATTTCAGTAAACACAGCTGGTCTAATCAGAAGTTATGTGGTGCCTACGTGTTACTAATTGGTACGCACCAGATATTTCAGTTTTTCATCAAATGTCCCTTTAGGGGCTCAGTATAAAACCATTTAACTTTAATATATAATGCAAAATTGGTTGACCAGATTTGTGACCTGTCATTCAAATTGTTTTAGCAGGGTTAGTCTTATTTGGATTGTTATTTTATTTGTTGTTTTGTCATTATGGAAAACCTAAAACACAACTCAAGCCCAGACTTTACATAAGTTGGACCTGTTACTTTGAAAAGTTATACATACTCTATACTGGTAGTCATGATTTGTGTTAACTGCTCTTTTTATCAAAACAAAAGGCATTATTCATGATTATTATTCAGTTCTGTGGACTCAAATATGTTTCCTATTGTTGTACCTGTGAGAAATTCTTTTCGGAGAGCACCTGTGTCCACTCCTGCCTCCCCAAAGAACGTCACTTTCAGAGCAGCAGTGGGTGAATTTTTTTTCTGACGCTGCCACTGCAGAAGGCCTCTCTCTAGAATGTTTGTTCTGGAAATTTGGATGTTGAACTGTTTCTCGACATCAACTCTTCCACATATGGCATCCAACACATCATCAATACTGCCAAACAAAACTTAGAATAAATAATAGCTACTAAATTTCACCACATAAGCTCTGTAGAATTAAGATCAATGTAAAGATGGTAATGTATTTACAACACAGCATTAACCTTTTCATATGGTCCTCTCCGTTGTTTTGGCTCGCAGAGGGTGTCTCAGCCTTCTTGTCCTTTTCGCTGGAAAAAAACATGCAAGTTGTTGGGACAAATAAATCGACACGTGCTGAAGTTACATATACAATTCAAATTAACATAAATGCCCAGCATACAAATTACCTTTCTCCACACATGCTAGCATGGATTTCTACAAACTGTGGTGTGAATTTCAGGAAACATATAGGACATGGAACTTTCTGATGGAGACAAAACAGTTACACTATTACCAACAGCCTCATTCAGAACACTTTATACTAGTGTTTCACATTGAAACAGAAAAACTTTTAACACTGTACCTCTTCAATAGGTGTCTTGGTGTCATCTTGTATAAGGGGGGGCGTCGTTGAAACAATTTGGATGTCATTTTCACATGTCAAAGACATTACATATGACCCAAAAACATTAAGTTATTACTTACTGAACAGCAATACAAATTTTAAGTTACTGTACAATAAAACATCACATGCATAGCTTACCTCAACATGAAGTGCCAAAATGTGCAAAGGAAAACTCACTTTACAAGTTTGACATTCTGCTTTTGGCATACTTCGAAATTCAGTGGCATCTGGAGGTAGGGGAGTTAGGTCAAACTCATGTTGTAAAGGCACAATATACAGGATGTTCTTCCCTGCCCCTGTTACGCTGCGAATAAGGCTTCCTGTGTATCCATCAGAGTCTGGAGGAATCATTATCAGTCTCCTTTTACCCTGACCACCTGTAAATGCAAAATTGTTTTTAATATTTTAACTAAATACATTTGGGCAAGTTTTTTGAATGACAATATTTGACAATGGATATTAAATTACTACTTTTCTCCACCTGTAGCCTTGTAGAGTAGCCATCCTCCTGTCACTCCCTGCATCTTAGGGTACTCATTTTGCAGTAGTCTAAAGAACTAACAGAGCAGAACCATGTGATGTCTTAACGCTTTAAGGAAACCTTACCACTAGGATAAAAGGGTCAAGTTTAACATATAAGAACTTTAGCACTATTGAATCTGTAATACCTCCTCGTGACTCATATTCCTAGACATAGTGAGATGTCTTTTTCCAAGCCCTGCTTGAGCAAGTTCTGACTCTTCAGATGCTGTTGGAGTTGTCTCTGAATTTATGTTTACCAGGTAAACATAGAAACTGAATGGCTTCCAAGTTTTTGTATATGGTGTGCCATGATGGTTCATTGGACTCTGTATTTTTCGCTTTCCAATGTAACTTTTTCTAGAGAAAAATCCAGGGAAAAATCTGCGTGATTTAAAAAAGTAACTATGGTTATAATTGTACATATAAAACTATAACTGCTTAGATTGCATTAAAATGAAAGTAAACAATAAAATTCTATCTTAGACCTGCCCATCTCTTGGTCCACAGAGGACGATCCCTGATCCGGCATTCGTACTTGCTGTTGCTGTCCCTGAGCGAGGTTTTGTGTGAGCACGTTTACGAGGCTCTGTGCGGCTGCAGCCACAGTCTGGTTATGGTCGACATTCTGACAAACAGATGTTAATAAAGACAATTCACATTAAAGACAAAAAGCTTAGTCAGCTTTAGTGGTAACATTTCTGATGTGCTCACTGTGAGCACTGGTTGCCCCCAAGGTTGTGTCCTCACCCCTGTGCTATTCTCTCTTTTTACAAATGAATTTATGTTAAATGACAGAAGCTGTATTTTAAAAAATATGCTGATGATATGGCTCTTGCTGGACTATTAACAAAAATTGAACCCACAGGTGAATTAGCCTATCTATCTCACATAAAGGCTTTGGAGACGTGGTGCTGTGATAGTAAGCTAGATATTAATGTTGCCAAAACAAAAAAACTGACCATATGTACCAAAAAGGATGTTAAAGTGGAGCCAGTTTCACTGAATGGCCAACTTGTTGAAACTGTAGCAAACTTTAATCATTTAGGGTCATATCTGGATAGTCAGCTTACTTTTACTGAAAACACTAATTATATTTTTAAGAAATGCTCTCAGAAACTTTATCTTTTAAGAAGACTTTGTGGTCTGGGGTTTCATCAGCAAACTATAGAGCTTGTGTACAAGACCATTGTTGAGAGTGTTCTAACTTTCAATGTCCCTGCCTGGTATGGTCACATAAGTTGTAGACTAAGAAACAAACTTTCAAAAATGGTTTCAATGGCAGGTAAAATAGTGGGGAAACAACAAAAATCTTTGTCCCAACTGTTTGCTGAGAGAACAAAAATGATGGCAAGGAGTATTTTAACAGATAATAGCCATCCTCTTTTTCATTAGTTTGAACCTTTGAGCTCAGGAAGGCGTTTTAGGGTCCCACAGGCAACCAGGAATATCTACAAGAAGTATTTTATTCTCAGTGCAATAACCATCCTTAATTAACCTAGATAACAATACGTAAAATGAAATGTCAGTGTGTTTTCTACTTATGTTAATTAATTGCAGAATTGATTGTTAATTATTGTGTCTGTATGTATGGATTGTTGTGTTTTTATGGCTGGAGAGCCAAAGAAAAATTTCCACCCCCTGGTGGACAATAAAGTTTTCTTTTCTTTTCTTTTGAAGCTAACGTCGTAGTTCATGCTAATCCTAGCGATGCTTCGTTTACAGCTTTGGCCAGTTGTCCATCTAAACACATT
>JARVJO010030730.1:0-11477 GCA_031762555.1 Cynodonichthys magdalenae | reverse complement strand
AAAAATAATAGAAGTCAATGCAAGGTCCCCATAAAGATAGCTGTACCAGACTGTGTGTGTGTGTGTGTGTGTGTGTGAAAAAATCATGTGAACAAGAGTTCACTGTTTAAAAAAACTGCCTAAAATGTGTGGCCTCACAAAATAATGGATCAGTTCAGAATCAAACTGAGCTCCAGTTCATTTGATGTGACCCAGGTTTACATGATACAGCACTACTTCAAGCAGTACCTTTGTTTTCTTTCTTTTTTTTTTATTTTACAAACTTTTACATACTGTTCAGTTTTTGTTCCACATAGTCCAATCTGTGCTACCATCTTTTTCTCTTTCCTCACTTTAAATTTTCTCCCTGGTGGTCTCACTTGGGACGGGCCCACGGCAGGAGAGAGATGAGTTCTCCTCTTTGAAGTCGGGTCCTCTGAACGTAGGCCCGACTCAGTCTGAGTGACAGAACCTGCCTGACAAGCTTCCCGGTTCCGACAGCGACGTTTCAAGCCCTTTCCATCTGGCCCCCCGCATCTCGTTTTTTTTGTACCTCTTAGCCACCCTTTCACATCGAGCCTGAAATGTCTCTGAGCCTGTAATCAAAACCAGGCAGACTGCAACAGAGGTGAGTTGTTTGGTGCTGCTGAGTTCAAAGGTCATGTCGTGTTTTAAACCTTCTTTTGTAGGAAGATACTTGCCCCTGAGGAATGGGGCACAAGGCTGTTGGAGAAAAGGTTTGGAAAAAGTTTCATGAAGGAGGTTTTGAACTAAATTTTACTACAAGTGTATTATCAAAGTAAACAATTAGTCATATTTGTGAATTAATGTGACTTTTTTGTGATAATACTTCTCAGACCATAAGAAAATGCTTTTAAGCCTGAACTATAGAACAGCTGACCCTTAAGAAAGCACTGATGTAAGCATGGGAACTCAGAGCTAAACAGCACTTATGTAACTACATTTTTTCAATGGGGACACAAACATTGAAGTAAAAACACTCTTTCATTCTTCCTCTGACTGATTGTTTAAGGAAAAATTGTGGGATTCTTAAGGGGCTCCATGGTGTACGTACCAGTGAGTAAACATACCCGAGCTGCTCTCAAGTCTTTGTTTGTTCAGCTCGTTTAAAACATGACATTTATTAGCCCGGTGTTTCTTTTCATTGGGGCTTTTAGCTCCATTAGTCTCTTAGGTTGCCCCCTTTATATGTCTGAGAGTGTTTATCTAACTTTGTTGACTGGGACGGTGGGAAGAGCGGACCGAGGGGCAGATGAAAAGCTGAGTGCCAAAACTAGTCACTCACCACCCTCATCGGTGACGTCCAGCTTGAGAATGTCAAAGAAAACCTTCTGGTAATGACCCACCCACCTCCATCAGTCCAAACACTAGCTGGTTACAATCTAATTGAAATTTTGCCTAATGGATGTGAACTCAAGTGTATGTATTCATTTGGGCTGGGAAGGACAAGGAGAACAAAGACATGGAAGTTAGATTGGAGACGCTCCTCGGGGGAATTTCTGCTCTGTCTGACCGCTTTATAGGATTGTTTGGGCTAACTTTCATCTTTCTTGCTGAGGTTATGGGACCTTGCAGAGTGTTCTGACCCGCTGACCTTCCTCTCTATTGCTCACTTTCTTTGGAAGAAAAAAAAAAGGTCTAAGGCATAAAGTGTTTACCCTAACAATAATCTCATAAGTATCATTTTGACTTAAGTATCATTTTGACTAAGCTCACTTTTAGGTTTGCCCTGCAACCAGATGACGGGATGTCATTGTGGGAGTAAGAACCTGTGAGGTCAAGTTTGCACAATGGCCTAATTCAGTGAGGTTAAGAGGAGCTTGTCCTGAGGTGGATGAGCAGCAGTCTGAAAAGCATTAGGGATCATTATTGCACTACACTTGACTCAATAGCTCCTTATTACAAGCTGCGATTTCAGAAAATCTACACCTCAAAATTTGCTCCAGTGCACAGCCTTTTATATACAGTATGACCACATAGGAACTAACTAACCTTAGATGGTCTGGCCAGGTTTAACTTGTGGCAATATGAATGTGATGAAGTTGAAATTTACTTTATCCAGCCAGCTCATTTTTTAAAATATATAATACAATACAAACATGGAATGTACACAAATCAACATAACAAGCACAGTGAAAGTCTCTATTCATTAATAAAATATCATGCAAAATCCATTTTTGTAGCTGTTAAATACATTTAGTTGTGCACTTGGATTCTTTAGGAGTGCAGAAAATTTGAAATTAGTCTCTCCTGGTGCTGCAAAGATATGTTTATATTCTGTTTGGGTCATAATCATCAAGTTTCAGTTTTCTCTATTTTCTATGACTATTTCTGAACTATAACAGTATTTGTGATGGAATAGACATATAAGGTCTGGATTTCCTAATTACAATTTTATCATCTTCAATCTCTTGGTCAGACTCTGGCTTCAACACCTAAGGCTGGATGGACAAGTCTTACCTTGTATACCCCTTTTTTAAAAATTGTAAATAAAACATTTCTGCACAGCTAGTTAACCGCAATCCCTCTATAGAACTAGAATGGACTGCTCTGGAAGCTGGACGGGCGTGAAGCGCGTTATTTGGATTTAAAGAGACAGTCTTAAAACAAGTTGATCTGAGACACACCTTAGAAAAGGGGTGAAAGAGGGGCTTGTGGAGTTACAATAAGGGGAATTTCAGACCAAAGCAGGATATGTTCACTTTAAAGAGCTTGATTTAAGTTGCCATTGGAGAGTCTAATGCATCTCCGGAGGTTCACTCCTTTTTCTCTGTTTACCATGCAAATATTTGTATTTTAACTTGTCTTTTCAATCAATATGGGCAGAGACTGACTTGGTATGGGAGGGACATGGCTAGAGTTGGCTACTGAAGACCTAAATTGTTTAAGAACAATAGTCAGTGTGGCCAGGTGGTCTGGGCTTTTGTTGCCTGCATCTAGTCTGAGGCATTGTCCACATAGGAAGTTTTTTTGTTTTGTTTTGTTTGTTTGTTTTCCTAGAATTAGTATTTTGCTGTTTTTAATAAGTATCCCTATATAAATGTTAATTGTATCTATTCTACATGGGGACGATTACAAAGTTTTTGGTTGCATTTGGACAAATCATTAAATTCTCAGGAAAGTCAGAAGGAAACTCTTTTTCTCAAAACTGAGATTGTTCAAAGAGCTGTTTACAGTGAGTAAGATAATTGTTCACAACCTTTGCATAGAACTCCACTTTAAAATGTGCAGACTATCCCTTTAAGTCAGAATCTAAAGATCTATATATACTTACTACAAAAAGTAAGGAAATTTGTGTTTAATAAATTATTTATTTGTTGTAACAATGGGCCTAGTGCAAGAACATTTTCGTATTATCCTGAATTTCTCTTACTTGTTCATACAAAGGGCTCATACAAACATGCCACGTCAGATTCAACAAACACTTATAACTTCAGGAAAACTGTGTAAATGGGCAGCATAAACAGGATGAATGCCACCTGTTTGCATTCAGGTGCTCGTGCAAGAGGAGAGGACATTAGCATAATTACCACCCCAATAATACCATATAAGGCTATGCTTCCAGCCCCACATACCAGGAAGTGTCCATTCATTAAAATGACAGTGAAAAGTAAAAAGAAGAACTTCAAGAGTTCGGAGATTGAAGTCCTGCTCTCAGAGATCCAGAAAAGAAAATTTGTCATTTTTAGGAGTGTCAGTCGTGGAATTAAAGGAGCTGCTAAAGCTGAGTGATGAAATGATAACTGCTGTTAATGCTGTGTCTCCTGGGGATCAGATCCAGTCACATAAATGAAGAAATGGTTTGATATGAAAATGGCTTAAAAAATGTCTCCACACAGCATGGTGCTCTATGACTGCAGTGGGAGGAGGTCAAGGGAAAGTCTGTGTAACGGAGATGAATGTGAAAATAAGTGCCATAATGGGTGAGGTTTCTGTGTCAGTCATTTCAACTGAGGATGTTCCTCAGGACGCTGACTTGCATCAACCTGGATGTGAAGATATGGCTAAAACATTAGACAGTAATGGTAGATATAATAAAAAACAATTCTCTGTTTTTCATTTAAATGCATCTATTTCAACATTAGCTTATCAACTGACAGAATAAAAATCTAAATCATATTAATCTATCTCTTGTCCTGCTTTTGTTTTCCTTTGGTCAAATATTTTTAACTTAAGAGGTGGAGGAAATGGGGAAACAACTGTGTTAAATAATTTTATTTTGTTCAGAAGAAAGAGCAATTGGACCTTACACCCTAGCCCGGACCACCTGATGTGCCAGTCGCCTGCCATCTCCCACCCACGCAAGTGGTGTCAGATGCAGTTCTGAAGAATATAGAAAGCATTTACGTGCTACACGTGCTTCACATGTAAGTTAAAAAAAAAAGAAAAACCCCAGTGCTGGCTTTTCAGCATCATAATAAAAAACGGAGAAAATCATAGTGAGTTTGAGCCAAAAATCTTGTCATATAAGCATAACCGGTAAGTAAATTTGTATTTGGTAGATTATTTATTTGTTGTAACTAGAGCAAAGAAGCAACTTTAAATCTTACTGCTTACTGTAATTTCCTTTTTAAATGCTGCTACATTTGTAAGGAACATGTATTTGTGGGATGAGCAGTAGAGTATGTGGGTTGCCCACATGAAAAAAATGAAAAATCTTTTCTGTCAAACAGCTTATTTTGCTGTTGCTATTGACTCTTGTTTTGAGCTTCTGGTACATGTTGCCAATCAGGTGCTTGCTATAAGATTTATTGTCAAGAATCATTGTTACAACAAAGAATTAATCTACCAAACACTAACTTACTTACTTTTTTGTGCTAAGTTTGTATGTATGTACAACTCTTTTCCAAATGGTTGGCTGCCTGTCCTTAGTTACAAAGTCTGTAAGATGTACCAAAGTTTTAAAACTACGTATTTTTAAAGATTTTTAAATTTAACAGTTTTGAACTTTATGTAATTATAGAAATGTTGTGTTGTTTCTTTTAAGCAAATTATTGGAAACATGATTGAATTTAAACATTTTAGAGTAAATCTGTTTTGTTAATCCAAAAAGCATTTTTCCAAAAACACTCACAATCTCCTTTTAGTAGTAGAACAATAGAAAGTTTATGAGCAAGTTTTTCATGGTAAGTAAAGTAATTAAAAAGAAAAGAAAAGAAAAGAAAAGGGCCCCATCTTGTCAGCACACAGATCTGTGTTGGAGTCAGGACTGCCTGTTGCCAGGATACCAGGCTCACCCCCTGTGGGCGACAGCAGTAACCGGACAGTCTGCCTTTTGGGAGACAGAGAACAGGGAGGCCGAGCACGAGTACTGATCAAAGTTCTGCCAGAGTCCTGCTGTTCTCTAAATAAACCCTCCGACTGCTGGCCTCTCAGTGCCAGCCTTGTTTCGATAAGTCTCCCTTATTGTACACACAGCCGGGAGTCTTTGAGCCGAACAATTCACTGCAGGATTACATATCTAAATATATGTTGTGAGAAGAGCCACTGCTGCAGGAGTGTATACCACGGTGTATGTGTTTGGACATGTGTGAGGGCCGTTTAGTGATTCTGTTAAATTAACCTTAGCCAAACAGGATCAGAAGATTGAAGGACCAACTTCACACTGACTGCTGCAGCGTTAGTGGGAATTATTACATGATCCTACCCTTCTTCTACTGGGCCTAGCAATAGCCATGGGGGGATGGAGGGGGTGGGGGGGGTTGGGGTGTTCATAAAGCTAAAAATACCATTCAAATATTTTATGGGAATATTCCAAAGATTTTCTTCTGCTTTGTTTGTTATCTGACTAAGAACAAGATGAGAAGATTAATATCACCTTCATCTGAGCGTTGAAAAGTCCAGGAAGTAGGAGGCAAAACACAACCCCCAACAGCCCACAAATGTCTTGTTTGCGTTTTTCTGCTGCTCTGTATCTTGATGGTGCACGTTCTACTTTATATATTTGAGCTACACAATTCATTTAATCTGTACTAAAAATGAAGTCATGATTCTGCAGTTAGTTGCATTTGAATAGCCAGGATGTGGGCTATAAAAAGGTCTGAATGATGCATTTTTAAACAAATATGAATTTGTTTATTAAACTGTTGACACGTAAATGCAAAATTATTGGCTGCATTGTATTGTATTTGGCCATTTTTACAAGTGAAAAAGTTTTTCTACATGTTTAGTTATATTTTCAGTAGGTTTGTATGAGGCCAGATGGTCGTATCATGCAGTTACCCAACATGTTGGACGTACAGACGTTACAGTGACCTGACACTGGAACAAATTAATACATTTGGTCACGCAAATAGTAATGTTCTTGTCACACAAAACAAACCACATATAAATATGATTACTGTTGTATTCATTACCAACTATTACAGTACACTATTTACTTCAGCTAACTAGACACAAGTATTAGACTCTTGAGAAGGTCCAACTGGTGGTCTGTGGGCCACATCCGTGCAGGTGACTTCTGTTGGTAGGCCAGACAGAAGTTTTTTTACTTGAAAAAAACACTCAAAGCAGCTTTTAGATTAAATTTGAAAATTACATAAATAAATAAAAGTGCCTCAGTGGCACTGAATTGGTTGTAATGACCAAGTTTGCCACTAGAAGGCACCCCCAATGCAGACGCCATCTCACGCACACACAGTGAGGAAGAGAAGTTTAGCCATGGCTAAGAACAAAGGCTGTCAGCCATGAAGGGTTTTAATGTGCAGTACTTTGCCACTACAACATGTTGCACATAGCTAAATATGAGAAGTTTATTGAAGTTGCAAGTACATAAACAACAGCGACTTTTTACCAAAACTATGCTGTTGCACTTCAGCTCACGTTTTTTTTTTTTTGCTTTAAACGTTTTATATTCATATTTTTTAAACAAGTTTATCACTGTTCCACAATCAATCCAGCATAAAATATATTAAGTAACTTTCCAGTATATTGGTTTAATAAATATATATATATATAAACATTTTTTATATGGCAGTTTTATCACATTTTGGTAAATGTGCAGTACTATGTGGCTCTCTGTGTCTCAACAACCGGCATTGGTTGATCTACAGGTTCACCATCTTATGCGTAATCTGCCATTAACACTGAAGCTGCATTTGCTCTTTTGCAGCTACTCAGGATTGGAGATTGCAACAAAGTGAAGATCTGATATAATCTGTTTCTGAAATACTCAGAACAGCCCGTCTCGTAGCAACAACCACTCCACATTTAAAGTCACTTAAAGCCCCTTTCACACCAATTCTGATGTCTGGTTTGAACTTCAGGAAGTTGTCTCCACCACATCTACAAGCCTAAAGTCACTGTTGTATTCTTGTGATTGACTGATCAGCTATTTGTAACTACAAGCAAACAAGTCTACCTAATAAAGTGGCTAGTGAGTGCACACTGTGTTTCAGCTGGTTGGTGTTGAGCTCTTAAGCATTTTGTGTCATTGTTCAACATATTGTACTGTATATACTATATTTTCATTTATTTGTTGTTTTGGGAAACCTGCAAATTTAGAAGACAATAAGATGCTGCATATAAATGTATCTATATATATGATTTACTAAAAAATAGCAGATTCATATGTGTTTGCCAGGATTTCCAGTCATCATTAGCTTGAAAATAAATACAAGACGTATAAAAACAAGTCGGTATGTATATTAAGAAAACATAAGAAGCAGTATTACAGTGATTTATTAGATGAAAGTAAGAGTGACATGAAAGCAACATGGCGAGTAATGAATAGTGTCCCGAAAAACAATAAAGCACAGTCAGATATTTCATAATATTTTGTGAAAGATGACAAGGAAATTTATGATCATAATGTGATAGTAAATGAATTTACTCAATATTATGTAAATGTTGGCCCAGGCTTTGCAGCTAAAATACCTAAGGTAGATAGAAATGTGAACCATAAAGTTAGGGGTTGTACCAACAGTATTTTTTTTACGTGAAACTGATAAAAATGAAATACTGATTATTGTAAAAAAAATCTTGCTGACAAATGGTCAAAAGACTGGATGGACATGGACATGATGCTTGTGAAAGAAATTATGAGTCATGTTGTTGATCCATTAACATATATTTGTAATTTGTCATTTTCAACAGGAATATTTCCTAATAAAATGAAAATAGCTAAAGTAATTCCTCTGCATAAGAATGGTGAGAAATATATGTTTAATAACTACAGACCAACATCATTGTAACCACAGTTTTAGACAAACTATTTGTGACCAGATTAGATAAATTTATTGGTAAACAATGTAATTCTAAGTAACAGTCAATATGGGTTCAGAAAAAATAATTCTACATCAATGGCTCTTATGGAATTCATTGAAAAAATAACTTCGGCTGTTGATCAAAACCAGTACTGTATCAGCATTTATGTAGACTTGAAGAAAGCTTTGTACAAATAAATGATGCAAAATCTGAACTCTGTGATATCATATGTAAAGTTCCTCAGGGTTCTGTGCTTAGTCCAAAATTATTTATTTTATATGTAAATGATTTGGTTAATGTGTCGCTTTTTAAGTGTGTTTTGTTTTCAGATGATAAAACGTTGTTTTGTTTAGGTAAAGATATTAAACGGATGCTAAAGATGACGCAGACAAAATTTGTGAAGATATAAAATTGGTTTCAACTTAATAAATTATCATTAAATCTGGATAAAACTAATTACATATTTAGTAATAAAAGAAGTGTTGAAGTTCCATTTAGAGTGGACGGTTTTGATATCTGTAGAGTCAGTGAAGTGAAGTTTTTGGGAGTCATCATTGATGAAAAGCTGACATGTAGACCTGAATTATTTAAGAACAAAAGTGGCTAAATCTGTTGCATTATTGTATAAAGTAAGGGATTGTTTAATGATAAACTTTGTATATGTTGAATAATGTAATGATTGTTCCACATTTAATTTACTGTATTGAGGTCTGGGGAAAAGCGTGTAAGACAATTACAAATCCTGTTTTTGTTTTGCAGAAGAGCCATAAGAATTATCACTAAGAAACTTTATGGTTATCCATCAAATACATTGTTTTGTCAATTGAAATTATTAAAATTTTATGAGTTGGTCAATTACAACATTTTGCAGATTATGTATAGGGCTCATAAAAATATATTACCTTTGAACATCCAATCAAGTTTTGTTAAGTTTTCTTTCTGCTGCCTTTCATTTTATTTTATTAGTAATATGTATTTTTTTTTGTAGAAATTGCTTTGTTTTTAAATGAAATGAATAAACTGAATAAATATGATAAAAAATATGATTATTAGCTTGTTCTATCTTGATGTGAGTCATTGCCTGAGAGAGAATGAGAGAATGCTAAGATTAGACTATTTATAAGACCATGCAGCTTCTGGCTGATTTTTTTCACTCTGTATCATTTAGATGGCTACAAAAATTCAGCTATTACAAGTTTGTAGAGACAACCTCAATAGGAAAAGCAACTAACAACATATATTGCATTTATTCTTAATTTTCATAGGAATTGGCAACTTAAGAGTGAAATCTAAGTTTTTTTTACCCCTTCCTCAGTAGGAGAGACATTTTGTTGATTCAGAGGCATACCAGGTCATGTGCTGCTGTGTGTGTGTGTGTGTACTTGTTTTTGTTACCTATTTAGGACTGTTTCTGGTAAACACACCCACCTTGTCAGGACCAGTAGTCCTAATGGGGACCAAAGACTGGTCCTAATATGGTTGAACTCCATTTTAGGGTTGGTGGTCAGGGTTAGGCTGTAGAAATTACTGGAAATGTACGGAAGTCAATGAAAGGTCCTAATAAGTATAGAAATGCAAACCCATGTGTGTGTGTGTTGGGGTGGGGGGTCGGACTTCTGCAGCCCTTAAGTAACCAACAATACTTCATTGTAGATATGAGCCCAAACTAACAGTCAGTTAGGGTTTCCACTGTCAGGCCTGATGGAACCCAAACACCGGAATGACTAATTTCATAAATATAGTGGCAGGTGGTACTTGTTGGACATGTCTACTCTTTCTTTTACAAATGGTGGGTAATGTTCCTGACCTCCTCACCCTACCAGGGGCCTCAGCAGCTGAGGTGCCTCAACCATTGCAACCAACCCCATTATCTCCCCCGAGTGTTTAGAGCTCATATGTGTGTAATGGTGCAGTTGTGCCTGTCTGTGTGCACAATCTGCCTCGTGGCCACCTGAGTTCATATCCATCCCTGCTGATCCTTCACGTGCGACACACACAATCCCATTCAGTTACCTCTCCATTGGAGTTCAAGCAGCTCCATGCTGTTGCCCTATATCAACAAATTTGATTTAATCTGTCAGTACAGACACATTTTCCACAAGGTTTTCTTCACAGTGGCATTGCCAGTGTTATGGCTCTGCACTACACAGGATGAATCACCGCACAACTGGGTATAAACATGGCAGCATGAGGTTTTAAGGTAGGATAGGCATATCCAGGGCTACATTCGAGCTTTGTGGAGGTAAACAGATGAAACTCAAAGCAAAATAGGAACACAAATATATTTTCCAAAGTATTCCTGGTGAAATAACATTTTTCTGACTTGGAACATAAATGACATAGGTTAAAAGAACTTGAAATATGTAGACTTTGACCATCAGGAGACAAGATATGTGTGCTGCTGCTATAGTAACGTCATCGCTTAGGGGTGGTGATTGGAGAAGGGGAGGCAGGAGGTCAGGCGTCATGGTGGTATGGCGTGGGATACCGTCATGTCTGCAGCTGCTGTGTTGGTAAGGAAGAAGAAAGATGAAAAGAAAAGTGGTAAGAGGACAAGAGGGCCATATGTAAAAAAAGAGAAGAAGCAGGACAGCAAGCACAGAAGAGATAAAAGAAAAACGTGAGGCAGACTGTCTTAAAAACACTCCAGTCTGTGGCCAGGCAGTAAAGTTTTAACATGAAGCTACAGTAAAACCCTAAAGTGTGTTTGTGAAGAGAGGACAGCGTGTTTTATGTCCTTAGGCACAGAACTTAGCTCTTACATCTAGTGAAGACATTTGTCCTCTTTGATGAGACCGAGGGCTCCACATCAGCCACGAGGCGACAGATAAACTCCCAATCTTTCCCTGTTAATAGCTTCTTGTCTCAGTCTGAAAGCCTGGAGCTGGAGGGGGCTCTGAGGGTGGCTGGGGTCTGGCTGTGAGCTTCAGGGGTTTTTAACTTCACTGACTGGAATGTTCTTCCTGTTACTTCTGTCTGTGGTGACACGGAGTGTTTTACTTGTTTGTTTCTTTTACTCATCAAAACCAAAAATACTTTATTAAAAGTAAAGTGTTCTTTCATAAAATGAAGAGAAATATAAATTAGGAAATAACTAATGCAAATGAGTTGTATTTTGTCTGTGGATTGTTTCCCGACGTTCCAGCCATCAGTGGATTTTAAAGAGTAACTTGTTTTTTGTGTTTGGAGAAGCAGAATACATACAGTTGTGGTCAAAAGTTTACATACACTTGTAAAAAACATAATGTCATGGCTGTCTTGAGTTTCCAATA
>JARVJO010030729.1:0-11484 GCA_031762555.1 Cynodonichthys magdalenae | reverse complement strand
CAGGCCTCTCTCATCTTTTTAAGTGGGAGAACTTGCACAATCGGTGGCTGACTAAATACTTTTTTGCCCCACTGTAAATACTAGTTAATACAGATAAACACTGGCTAATACAGCAATTTTTATTCCCAATGAATGCTGACTCAGCATTTAGTTCCAATGAATGCTGACTCAGCATTTATTCCAATGAATGCTGACTTGGTGTTTAGTTCCAATGAATGCTGACTCAGCATTTAGTTCCAATGAGTGCTGACTCTGCGATTAGTTCCAATGAATGCTGACTCGGCATTTAGTTTTGATGAATGCTGACTCAGCATTTAGTTCCAATTAATGCTGACTCGGCAATTAGTTCCAATGAATGCTGACTCAGCGTTTTCACACTGACCTGGTCTTTATCATGTTGAGGATGTGGATTTATAAATCCTCTGGTTGCAGAATAAAAACAGGAACCCTTCCCTGCACCCTGACCAGAGCCACCAGAACGAGGAGGAGATGGACGTTCCTCAGCTGCAGTTTAAATCTGGAGCACGGCTGAGCGGTTATATCAACCAGAAGGACATGTCTCCTCTGTATCTGTCTCAGTCTCAAACTCCTAATGGTTACTACAACGCTCTGAAACCCACCGACACGCCCACCACAAAGAGCTGGTCTCCAGCAGGTTTACCATCTTCTTCGTTTAGAGGCCTGTTTCCAAACCCCACCTATATCCTGACAACAGAGGACGGGGACCAGCTGGTCTCCTCAGAACCTGCAGTCCTGGCTGGGCTGAACACCTCCTGTGGATACAAGCCTCAGGGTTCTGTGGAGACCTTCAGTCTGATCCAGGACCAGAAGGACTTTGGGATCATCTGTAACCCAGCTTACATTGTGGCTCCAAAACCTTCTTCCTAATGTTACAAACTAAAATAACTAGTCTAAGGCTAGTTAAGCAGCAGGTTTGGGTTAGTTTACAGAGGGACCAGCAGGGGGAGCCAGAGCAACAGATGTTGACTAACTCTAGTTAACTGGTTTATTTGTGGTTAAACATTAACTAGGTGAGACTTGACTAGTGCAGCTAAATGTTTAACCTGCTGTGACCTCTAGTTGGCAGACATTACTAACTAGATACTGAAGTCATGAAGCAGGGGTGAAAACGACTCTTTATCAGACACTGAATAAATACACAAAGGGCCTGCCGTAAAAGTGTTCCTGTAAATCAGTTTAAAACAATTTCTCAGCTCCAGAACATTCTGTGGTTAAGGAAACGTGTTGAATATTAATTTAATAAGTAAATAAACTGCTGTAAGACATCAGAACAGGTAAAAACCTGAAACTACATTTTACAAACTTTGAAGACAGTTTTTGTTGCTGTCAGACTTAGAGTCAGTTTTTTTAACCTAAAGGTGTTTTTATACTTCTTTTATTACTTTATTATGTTTTAAACATTTCTCTGTTGTTTTAAATAGTTTCAATTGTTTGTTGTTTTTCCTGCAGTTTTTATCACAAAGTTTGATTTGATTCACTTTTCTTTGTTCTTTTAAAACAGTTTTTTCTAACTCAATATGTGACAAAAGAAATAATTTGTTTTAGTAGCTGCAGGATTTATTTGTTGTCATGAGTTGCACTGGATTTAAACTGGTTTAACCTGGATTAAATTAGATTCAAACTGGTTTAAACATGATTTAAACTGGTTTAACCTGGATTAAATTAGATTTAAACTGGTTTAAACATGATTTAAACTGGTTTATACTGGATTAAACTGGTTTAAACTGGAGTTACACTGATCTAAACTGCTGAACAGAATCTGCTGCAGTTTGTCTTTGATTTAAAGATGTTAAATATTTTGTCTCGGTTTAATAAAGTCTTATTTTGTTGCTGTCTGAGTGACAGCAGGGGGCGCCACAGGAGCACAGAATGAACTTCTGTGTCAGAGTTTTCTGTATGTTTTTTTTTTAATGTTTTTTTATTTCTTAAATAAAACGTTCAAACAACAGAACTTCCCAACATTTCTGATGATGATGCTGTTAAAGTAGAAAAAAGCAGAATAGAAGCTAAAATGAACCATGATAAACTATACGATGCTAAAGCAAAAATGAGTAAAACTGTAGCTAAAGGCTAAAAGCAACAGAATGGTAAATATAAGCTTAGATTAGCAGATTGGTAGCTAAAAGTGGTAAATATGCAAACAATTGTAAAGTAGAAACATGAAACATTTTTCCTCTCAGTTCCTCGCCTGCTTGTTGGGATGATGTCATCCTGGCTGATAACTTTCAGCTGTTTTCATCACATTCCTGCAGATCTGGACCCTAACAGCCGAAGGTCCTCAGAGGGACGTCAGTTTTAGACTTCAACATGAAACAACTTTCTGAGGAAATTCAGTGAAAAGCTGAAACTTGTTGAAGCAAAAGCTGCTGGAGATCAGGAAGTGACGTTAATGATGAAAACAAGTAAAAGATTGATTTTAGTTTAGTTTATTCTCTTTAGTTACTGCCTGAAGACTCGTCTGTAAACAGGTGACCAGTTGTAGCTGCTCCACCTACAGTAAGAACTGTAATTATGTTTCTGATAAACACACCATCTGTCATTACACACACACACAGTGTAGATGTGTTTGTGTGTCCTCAGGCTGGCTCAACTCATCTAGAAAGTGGTTCATTAAACATGAAGTTTTCCTCAGAAAAATCAATTAAATCAATGTTTTCTGAATAAAAATATGAATCAGTGAATTATAATTTAACAGGATCAGTAAAAACATTTACAGCTCATAAAACACGTCAATTCAGAATATTTTCCATGATACATGATGAATATATTATTGTCTCACTAAACATTAAATCCATTTTAACAAACTAACCCAAATGAACGTTTAAACTATAATATATTAAAGATAATGTGTCACTGTCCTACTGTTTGACGTTATATAAAAGTCATATGTAACTGATACTCAATAATTAGCTACTCGGATAACTAGCATGCTAGCTGTGCTAATAAGCTAGTAGTCTTTAGCATAGCGGTATGGGGTTTGCTGTTGGTGAATGTTTTATAACTTAACAAAATAGTTGTTTTGTTTTAAAGAGGTGATGTCAGAAACATCAGCTGTCATTAAAGACAACCGTATGAATAAAAACAGCAGAAACCAAATCTTTTCTTGATTTTGTTGTTTACTCACCAGTTAGCGTTAGCGTTGTAGCACAGCTAGGCTAGCAGATAGATAGATAGATAGATAGATAGATAGATAGATAGATAGATGGATAGATAGATAGATAGATAGATAGATAGATAGATAGATAGATAGATAGATAGATGTTATTGTCTGTCCCAAAGGTGACAGAAAATCATATTTAACAGGGCTCCATGGTAAAAACATAAATTCAAGATGAGTTAAAAAAACACAGTAAGCACTATAATAAAAACCCATATACAACAACCAAGTTAAAACAGTCCTAAAATGGGGCTAATGTAACTATACTGGCCATTGTAATGAAACTATGCCAGATAGAAATAAAGATCAAAGTATAAATTACAGTAAAAATATAAGTATAAAGTAAGAAGGATCCAATCGATGACCTGTAGACCAATTCCACCAACAGACAGGCTCTGGGATTGGCTGATGGCTGGATTTTGGGACGTGGCAGTCATTTAGACAGATTTTTAATTGGAGGATTATTTGTGTTTTAAAAGTCAGAATGGATCAAACTAAAGTATCGATCCTGTAATAAAATGGATCGATCCACTCAGTCAGAATGTTATGATTGGAGATGAAAATTAGATTTCATTTGTTTAAATAAAATCTGACTAACTTGTACAGAAATATAAAAATAAATGTTTTTAATCTAAGGAATTGTGATGTTTAATAAACTGAACGTTGTGTGTGTGTGCACGCGCGCGCTCATGCGTATGTGCGTGTGCGACTCACTCTCTGGTGTTTTCCTTCTGAGGATTCAGTTTCTCTCTCTGCTCTTCCTCCATCCTGGATCTCTGAGCCGCGGAGTCTCAGCGTGTTAGTCCGGGGGATGGTGCTTCTCTCTCGGTGTGTCTCAGCGGGTTAGTCCCGGGGATGGTGCTTCTCTCTCGGTGTGTCTCAGCGGATTAGTCCGGGGGATGGTGCTTCTTCTCCCGGGCTGAAGTTCGGGGCAGCACCGGGAACTTGACGCAGTTTGAACTCGGAGCGGAGCAGACAGATCCACACAGTAATGTCAGTATTTATTATTATTATTATTATTATTATTATTATTATTATTATTATTATTATTATTATTATTATTTTAGAGTGAAACCAAGTTCTGTCATAAGATTTAAACAGATTCTGTACCGTGAGCGGTGATTTGGGGTGAAAAAAGTCTGATTTTACACTTTTAAATTCCTCTCACACACTAAAGGTGGAATAAATAATAATTAATATTTGCCAGTTAAATGTGTAGAAGTTAATTATTGTGTGATATTAGTGGTTTTATGACGTGTTTTGTGTAAAACGGTTGAAAATCGTGTAAAACAGGAGCTGCTGTTGCAGGCTGTGTCCACCAGAGGGCGCTGAGGAAAAGATTAGAATTAATTCAATTTCAATTAAAATCCTGATGATTAACTGCTGCGTGTGATCAGTTTAAATATAAAATAATGTTTTATCAGTCAGCTGATGTCTTTACATTTATAAATCTATCTTGCCTTTGTGTTTTCATTTATTTGTTTCTGTGTAAACACCCACTCTTTATTTAGAATAAAGCTTTCCAACTTTTACAAAAGGAGACAAGGACAAAACGAGCAGAGAGACAGGACATTTAGCTGTGAGACAAGGTTTTTTTTAGCAAACAGACGAGCTGAAGAGTTCAAAATAATTAAAATCAGTCTGAAGTTTGGCTGCTTTCAGTTTTTACCTACCATTTAGTTACTTCAGCTACTTACTTTTTAGTTCCTAGCTACATTTATTCTTGATTAAGCTAGTATTTTGCTTCTTCCTCTTTAGTTAGCTTTTTTTTTGGCTTTTAGCTGCTATTTAACAACTTTCAGCTAGCCTTTGGCTACTTTCTTTTAGCTGATATTTTGTTTCTCGTGTCGTGTGACCATGTAGTTACTTTTCTTAGCCTTTGTATTCAGTTTTCAGCTGCCATTTACTTAACAAAAGTCTAGTTAAATTAACAAATGTAGCAAAAACTTAGCTAAATTATATCTGAAAGCCGAAGGTAGCAAAAAGCTAGCTAAACACAAAATGTAGCAAAAAGCTTGCTAAAAGCAGCTAAATGGTAATCAAAAACCAGAAGTAATAAAAAGCTAGCTAAACCATATTATAGTTAAAAGCTATCTAAATGTGGCTAAAAGCTAGCAAAAAGCTACTTTTAATTAGCCATGATAACAAAAAATCTAACAAACCAAATGTAGCCAAAAAATTGCTAGTCACAAATTGTAGAAAAATCCTGCTAAATGTAGCAAAGTGATAGCTTAAAGCCAAAAGCAGCAAAAAGCTAGCTAAACAGTATTGTACCTAAAAGCTCACTAAAGGTAGCTAAATGTTAGCTAAAGTCTAAATGTAGTGAATATCTAGCTAAACCATAAAAACTAGCTAAAAGTAGCTAAATGCTAAAAGTAGCAAATAACTAGCTTAACCCTATTGTAGTCAGTTTATTAAATGTAGATATTTGCTAAAAGAGGCAAATAGGTAAATTATTGTAATCAAAAGTTAGCTAAAATTAGCTAAATGATAGCTAAAGGTCAGCTAACAGTGTTGGGATTGACCTTCAGCTACTCTAACACCATATTTTAGCTTCTTTTATTTCATTGTGTTGAATTAGCTGTGTCGGCCATCTTGAATCAGGTTATGGGCGTTAATCTAGGGATTTATTTAAATTAAAAACTTAATTTTTACAGTAAAAGTTTCTGAATTATAAGAAGTAAAGGTTTTAGTTGAGTTCAGGATGTTTTAATCTTAAACAGTTTGATATAATTTATGAACATTAATCTGTAAATCTGTGTTTTTCCTGCAGCGAGCTCTCCTCCTCCTCTTCATCCTCCTCCTCCTCTTCATCCCTCACCGCAGACGTCAGCGTCTCAATCTAGCCCGGCGGTCAGGTTAATCTGATTATGACGTCACCTGAGGCGTCTCTTTGTCCATGACGGCCAAGATGGAGACTCCTTTCTACCACGACGACGCCCCGGCCATCCCCGGCTTCAGCCAGGGGGCGGAGTTTGAGCGTTACCCGGGAGCCAAGATGCTGATGAGCAAGAAGGCCATGTCCGTGACAGGAAGTCATCACTTTCTCACTGGAGCGAACCCGACAGGGGGGCGGAGCGGGAACCCCAACAACCTGTCCCTGGCTGGGAACGTTTCCCTGATGTCTTCGTCAGGAGACGTGAACCTGCTGAAGCTGGGCTCTCCGGACCTGGAGCACCTCATCATCCAGTCCAACCAGGGACTGGTGACCACCAGTCCAGTGTCCAGCTCCAGCAACCCCTTCATCTACCGCAACCAGGCCACCAACGAGCAGGAGGGCTTCGCCGACGGCTTCGTCAAAGCTCTGGCAGATCTCCACAAGCAGAACCAGCTGGTGGGAGGCGGACCCATGTCCCCGTCCTCGTCCTCTGGTGTCTCCCTGCAGGCGTCCTACCAGAGGAACCTGATGTCCGCTGGAGACATGCCGGTCTACACCAACCTGGGCAGCTACAACCCCGCCCAGCACCCGTACCCCGCTGGGCAGATGGCGTACGGCGGGGGGGTCGCCCCACAGTCCCACCCCCGAGGCCTGGACGCCCCTCAGACAGTCCCAGAGGTGCCTCACCCGCCGGGGGACCCCACCTCCCCGCCTTCCCTCTCCCCGATTGACCTGGAGACGCAGGAGCGGATCAAGGCAGAGCGCAAGAAGCTCCGCAACCGCATCGCCGCGTCCAAGTGCCGCAAGAGGAAGCTGGAGCGCATCTCGCGCCTGGAGGAGAAGGTCAAAGTCCTGAAGACCCAGAACTCGGACCTGGCCTCCACCGCCGCCATGCTGCGGGAGCAGGTGGCTCAGCTCAAACAGAAGGTGATGAGCCACGTCACCAACGGGTGCCAGATCGCTGTGGGCTCCGCCTCCAGACCCAGAGGAGGCGGGACCAGCGAGGACTCCAGCTGCTGAGGAGGTCTGCGCCAGGCCACGAGGACGGAGGTTCACATTTACAGCTGAGACGGAGCGTCTCCCTGTCAAGACACCTGGACCTACAAGGATTTACAACCTGGAGTCTCTGTCAATCATCCTGCCAAAGGGGCGGGGCTACAAGGTCAAGAGAGGCTGGGGGTGGAGCCAATCTCTCCAGTTTGAAATTCAGACATTTTCTTTAAACGGACCTGCAGATTTTCATGTCTGAGGCATTTATTCATGAAATTCTATTTAATTTTACTTATTTTTATTTTTTCTGATGTTTCTGCTTCAAACACTCGGTTCTGAAAACAGAAATGTTAAAAAATCCTTGAAGATGAACATTTTTGCAGTGTAACTTAAGGAAAAAAACTATAAACTGCAGAAACATCATCACCTTTAAAAAAAGATATTTGAAGCAATCATTTTTATGTCTTAACTTACATTATTTAATGTTTAAAATGACATGTTGAATAAAGAAAGTTCATGTTTTTAGTGAAGTTTACAGATGTTTTTACAGTAATCTGATGACGCTTCACTTTACAGATCAATCAAATTTAGTTCTTCAGTTTTAGTTTGCTCTGAAAAACAAACTGAATTGTTTGTTTTTTGTATTAATAAGAAAAAAACATTTGACTGTTTGACTCATCTGCAGTTGAAGAATATTTTAAGAGTAAAAAAAGTGTTTTTGCAGAAAAGTAACATTTATCTTAATCTAAATACTTTGAATTTAAAATTTGACTTGTGAATTTATTTACCTTTTCTACACTGTAAAAATATCCAATACAGTTTTATTATTAGTTTATTTCTGCACAGACTTCATGTTAAACTGATTTTTTTATTACATTTTGGGCAGAAATCTATGCTGTAGTTAAATTAGATTGTTGTTTTTGTTTTGATTGGTGTCTTTGGATGAAAAGTTTTTCAGACAAATTAGATGTTTTTGTGTCTAAAAATATTCAAATGGAGAAATGAGAAAAGCAAAAAAAGAGAATCATGTCGATGATGTAGACTGGAAGTCCTCCAGGCGCTGCTGGAGGAGGTTTTACAGGTTTTAGAATATTTTACAGGTTTTACAGGTTTGCAGGATGAACTTTATGATGCTTTTTGGATTCTTTATGTTTCTCTCAGTTTTCCCGATCTTTGTGGAAAATCATAAAGGATCTGATTATTTTTCTAGTTGGTTTAATAACTGGGAAAACAGAGGTTCTCTACAGGATCCTTGGGTTTTTAAAAAGGTCTGATAAATCCAGAGATGCTAACCTCTTTAAAACCTTTACAAAGATCTCAACAAAACATTTAAGCTTTGCCTCGGTTAGCTGCTGAATCTTTAACATTTTAGTGGTTTTAAAAGAATTCTTTTGTACAGAACTGCAGCTGATGTTCTATCACTAGCCCCGCCCACTTTTGGGACCGAACAAAATATTGTGACAAGTTGAGAAAAACAGCGTTTTGTTGGTTGAAAAGTTTACATTTTGCAGTCTGCTCAGTGGAAATAAATGAAATAATGCATTTAGTTTGTGCCTCTAACCAGAGCCAGGTGATACAAAGATTTATGGCTTCAGTTTTGTTACAGAGCGAGAAAATCAAAGAAAAAACTTCAATTTAATTCATCACTTCATCAAAATCAAATCTAATCAGCTAGTTCTGGAAGTTATCAGGAATTCTATTCACTGCTCAAGAAAGACGAGGGGCTGTTTTCCACAAAAATGGGGTGGAGCACTACTTTTATCCCAAAACTGGGCGGAGTTTTGCACAAAGGCAATGTGCCTGGATGTGATTATATCTGTTATTGTGCTTTCACCCCAGGTACTGGGATATTTTTGGGGGTGAAGTAAAAACTGATATTTTACACATTGTTAACAGAAACATGTAGCATACAAGCTAACTAGCATGTGGCTAATTACAGTAGAACTGTTATTTTTCAACCAGCTGTTTTGTGAGAGTCGTGGTGTTATTTAAGGACATGTTGGTAAAGCTGGATTTGTTGTTTTTGTTGTGGAGTTTTGATAAAAATGTCTCAGATTCTTGTCAGCCAATGACAGAGTAACTCTTCAGATTTTAGCTGCTTACTCACACAAACCAGTCTGTTTTGTTTGGATTGATTTTCTTCTTCAGCCTTGAAGACGTTTTGTTTGATCTTGATTTTTATTGACTAAACTCAGCTGTCAGACAGAAACAAAGGGAACAACAATCAGATAAATAAAAAAGCTCCAGTTTCTCAGTTTGAATAAAAAAAGTTTTATTTGCAATAATTTCTCTCGTATGTCTGAAAATAAAAACTGGTAAAGTGTTGAATCAATTATTTATTTTTTAAACTTGAACAAGGCTTTTCTTGTTTCTATGATTCTATTTTTGCACATTTGTACAAAAGTTGTTTTCTTTAATATGAGTGACTTGTTGAACTTTTATTTATTGTTTGTTTCAAATATCTGGATGTTTCCTTCATGCTGTGCTCAGATGTTTGTCTTCATATAGAAGATATAAATTCTTCACCCTGTCACGTCTCTTTCCTTCTTTTTACAAGAGAAACAAACTGTCAGCCAACGTTTCTACAGCAGCTGTCAGTTTCATCTTGACAAATTTGAGGATCTTTGTTTTTTGTTTCCTTATTATAAAGATTTGGTTTTGATTTACTGTAAACTGTTTGAGTCGCAACAACAGGGAAAAGTGTTGAAATTCATTAAAGATGAAGGATTTCTTGTTTCAAGAAAGAACTGCAGAAATTAGAAATTCTTTGAAGGAAACAATGAATTTATTCCTCAGTTGTGTGTAAATCTCTACAAACTTTACAGATTAAAGATGAACAGCTGAAAGTTACATGTAGGTCAGACATAAAGGGTAAATAATGTTTTAACAAAAACTAAATAAAACCGAAAGGAGTAAACATATAGAAATATACTCAGTTTTCTAAAAAGTCTTTTTGTATCTTTTTCATAAATAAAAATAGGATTAAAACAGAAAACTGCAGCTTTTACAAATAAATTACTTGCTAACTTTAACTTGTTTGAATTAAAAGCTTTTAATTGTTTATAAGGTGAACGTAACTGAAAAACATTTAAACATAAAAAACTTTATCATTGTAACTCAAATTTTTGGAAAAAAAGCCTTTGAAACTGTTGTGTTAAATGATAAAATAAAAAATAAAAAATTTTTTAAACCACTTTGAAGATTAATGTTTCTGTAAAGATTAAATCTCCTTTAAATGTTTAGATATTAGACAAAATTACATGAAAGGAAAATAAGCTTAGATGTGCTTAAAAGTTCAGCTTTTAAATCCTTAAAAAGATGATTGTAAGATTCTTCTTTATTCAGTTAGCTTAGCTTAGTTTAGCTTAGCTTGATTTTGCTTAGCTTCATTTTGTTTTATTTAGCTTAGCTTAGTTTAACTTTGCTTAATTTTGTTTTGTTTAGCTTAGCCTAACTTAGTTTAGCTAAACTTTGTTTTTAGTTAAACACTAAATAAAAGAATGAAAATCTGAAGCAGCTGAAGGTTTTAGACAGAACTGAAGACATTTTAATGTTTTTTGGTGGATTTTATTTGAAATCAAGTCATTTAAAAAAAATAAAATAAAAAATAACAAAAACCAGAATCCCAGCACCGGTCCACTGAAGGAGCTGAACTTTTTAACGTATGAACGGTTCAAATATCACAAACTCTGAGCAACTAGTTTGTTTTATAAATATATAAAGAATTTAAAGAGAAGAAAATGCTGAGTCAGCATTCAGTCAGTTCAGCAGTGACCTCAGTTCTGTTGTTCACAACCTGCTGAGTCATCAGACTTAATGACAGTGATGAGACAAATCCTTCAATGATACGGTCAAAACCTCAGGCTGGGACAAAAACCACCAGCTGTCCAACTGAAGACAACAAGACCTGCACCAGACCAGAACCAAGACCTGCACCAGACCAGAACCAAGACCTGCACCAGACCAGAACCAATAAGACCTCCTGTCATGGCTCAGTTAACATGGACCGGCCCAGTTCACCATGAGGACCTGAAGACTCTAACAGAACCACATCATCTGCATAAAGCAGAATCAGACCTTAAGGTCCTGTCCGTGAAGACCCCAGACAGGTTCAGAGACCAGGGCCAGTCCTGGTGCACCTGCACTTAGACAGCTGGACCTGACTCCTACCTTGACTCCGGTTATTTACTGTTTGTTTTGTTTTAATTTCTGATAACTTGAGATGATTTAAAGGAAGTTTTTAATTAACTCATAATAAATAAACTTTATTTTTTATCAGATGGTTGTTTTGATCTTTGAAGAATCAATTTATATTATATACCTTATTATAACTCCACGTAAAAATAACATGTTTTAATGACAATAAAGTTTAACCCTGCATATAAATAACATGTTTTAATGATAATAAAGTTTAACCCTGCATATAAATAACATGTTT
>JARVJO010030728.1:0-11489 GCA_031762555.1 Cynodonichthys magdalenae | reverse complement strand
TCTCTGCTTAGGCTGCTGCCCCCGCGACCCGATCCCGGATAAGCGGAAGAGAACGAACGAACGAACGAACGAACGAACAGATTTTAGAGAAAAAAGGCAATTTTTTTTAAAATTAAACAAAGTAAAGGAAAACATACAGCTAAGAAATGCACAACTTTTTGAATATTCTCTTAATTTACACACCGGAGATTAGATTGAGTTGGTGGCTTGATGTTACTTGAAGATGCTGGATGAATTTCAGACATCTGTGACGTTCAAGTTTTTTTTACTTGCATTATTACCTTCTAAAGTTTTATGCTTGACAGTATGAGTTGGTAGTAAAATGTAACTAAACCAAAGTTGTGCTGCAAAATCTGGAAGTCCTTATTCTAACAGGCAGTGCTGTTTGTTATTTCTCATATGATGATTTATTTTTACTACTTGTGTTTGTGGTTAGGAAGAAGAGGAGGAGATCAAGTTGGAGATCAACATGCTGAGAAGTTATTCCCACCATCGAAACATTGCTACTTATTATGGTGCCTTTATTAAGAAAGGCCCTGCTGGACAGGACCACCAACTCTGGGTTTGTAAACTCCTCTGCATTAGTCATTGATCATGAGTCAAAACCTTAACAACACCTGTTTTTCTTTCAGTAATTGTTACCATTTGTTTTCATATGAAAAGTATATACTTCAGATAGTAGCCGTATGGTTGTTTGTATTTGATCGGCGACTGTATTTTATCTGAACATGTGCTTATTTGCTCCTGCAGTTAGTGATGGAGTACTGCGGAGCTGGTTCTGTGACAGACTTGGTGAAAAAGTCTAAAGGAAACTATTTGAAAGAAGACTGGATTGCCTACATCTGCAGAGAGGTGCTCAGGGTAAGGTCAAGATAAAACACACACAATGGTTTCACACATTATGGCTTTTCCTCGGGTCAGGGGTTGCAGCCCACGTAGGCCGCATAAACGGCTGTGAAATGGGATGGTCTGTTCTACGGATGGCTTATGTGTAACCACGCTCTGCCCCGTTACCATGGTGATACATTTTATGTCACATGCCTTCAGTTGTCTTAGCATGGTATGACTTCACAAAATTCAGTATTATTAAAAAAAACATTACATGTAATTAAATAAAAACAAATAATTTCAGTTTAGCTCCAGTATCAGTGCTTGTATCTGCATTTTATTTAACATCTCATTGCACCATAAATTTCATCAGCTAAATTGCTAAGTTTACATTTAAAAACATTTTTCAGTCCATAATGAATTTCCAAATGCAGATGTGAAAAAAAAAATTCAACGGCTTTGTTTTTCTGTTTAATTTGCAATGAATCGTGGGATATCGTTGGCCACATAGGATAATCAGATGCAGCCTACATTTTCAGGGATTTTTCGGTCAAATGCGCCCTAAGTCAGCTGCAACCCCTGAATTGATAGACAGCCACTGAAATCATAAGTGTCTGGTTTAGAACAAACCACTGATTCATCCCTTTAACCTCTTATTTCCATAATAAACAAGTAAAAATCAAACAAAAATGTAGAGAGAACAGAAATCTAAATGACATACTGAAGGAGGATGGAGGGGAATTATAACTGTTTAGGAAGTTGTATGTTGTATGTATGGTTACCCCGATAGTCTGTCCGTCCAGTTTCTTTGCCTGCTTGTTTCTGTTTAGGGTTATAGGAAGCTGGTGCCTGTCTCCAGAGGTTATTGGGTGAAAGGTGGGGTAAAGCCTGGACAGGTCACCAGTCCATTACTGGTTTTCTTGGAGACAAACAAGACAGACAACCCCACTTACACCTAGGGGCATTTAGAGTAACTGTAGTCCAACACCCACCATTATAGTGCCAGAGGATCTTAAAGAGCAGTCACAGTTGTAGGATACAATGGTTGTTTTTTTTGCATTGTAGTGACTCGTGTAAAAAAAAAAAACCCTTATTCACAGCTGATGGTGTACTCCAGAAGGAGGTGTAGACAGCAACACACCCTCAGCTATCACCCCCCACCCCTGCCAAACTAACAAACATACCACCACCTCCCATCTGACTGAGGCCCACGGTTATTTGTCAAGTATCAAAAAATCTACAGGAAGAAGAAAAAACAGTTGAGGATAGGGCTGGGTATCATGGCCACTTCTCCAAATCGATTCAATTTCGATTCATAAGGTTCTGAATCGATTAATCACGATTCAATTTGATTCAATTCGATCTGCTCTTAAATAATGAAAATGGTTCAACCTTGTTGCAAAATACAATATTACTTTATTTTTTCTCTTCACCATAAACAACAGGTTTTAAGGAAAAACTTTAAAACAGTTTAATCTTGAAACAAAACATCACACATTTCAAAGGTTTTAAATTAAAAAGGAATTGCAGATGACAGTGTTGTTGGATATATTCATTTTTAAGAAATTTAAAATTTTCTTGATCACTAAGAAGTGATTGGAATAAGGTTTCAGGAGAAGAGGTGGGCTAATATAAATATACTTCTGCCCACTCCTTGAGTGTTTTCTGTTACCTTCTGTTGTTATGTTCAATGAAACTTATTAAAACTTATTACTTATACCTTATTAAAACAAAAACCAGAACCTTTCATCACTGTAGGTTTTATTAAGACGTTTCTTAAAGTTTAAAAATAATAATATTGGTAACAAACTAAACGATTTTGTTAGAATGTGGTCTTTCTCACATTTACACAAGCTGTGGAGAAGAGTTTCAGTCAGATGTTTACATACAGTTGTTTTGTTCAAGCGCCTGAACGAGCCGCTCATTAACCCGCTTCATTTTCTCTGCCATGTAGGAGCTCAAATCATTGCAAACAAAAGTCTCCATGGTCTCTGTTATCTTTAAGTTCTGCTGAGAATCGGCTGGTAATGTGAGTGATTTCTTAGTTTCTTTTGTTTTGCTCCAGACAACTTGTTATCGAAAGCTAACGTTAGCACTGAACGTCATCCGGATGTAAACATACGGCAAGCCAGGAGTGACAAAATACAGAAACGCACTTCAGACGCGCGCACAAAACGCAATGGGGAAGAATCGATCTCATGCCGTGTGAATCGATTTTCCCTAATTTAAATGAAATCGATCCAAGATCGATTAGATCGATTTTTTACCCAGCCCTAGTTGAGGAAGTTGAATGGAGTTCGGCAGGAGAGACGCAGAAAGCAGCAGTAAGTAATGAGATGGACAGAGTAATCCGAACCTTCTCAGACAGACGACAGAAGCTCAAAGGTAGACATGGAGGCCAAAATAGATCCTGATGAGAGAGTGATGGCTTTAATGTGGAAGTAGAAGAATTGTAATTTTATTTATTATATTTTACTGCTGTTTAACCAGGCAAATCCCACTGAGATTGCAGATCTCTCTTGCAAGGGAGGCCTGGGCCTGAAGGCAACCTATTGTACATATTTTTGGTGTGTTAGGGAAACAGGAGTACCCGGAGAAAACCCACACAAGCATGAGGAGAACATACAAACTCCGCACAGAAAATCCCCAGGTCCAAACCAGGGGACGAACTCAGGACCTGCTTGCTGTGAGGTGTCGTTATGCTCAAGATAATCTTTGGGTTGAAAGTGTCTGGAACATAGAACAGTGTTCGGCAAACATGCTATGAAGTCTGCCTGTTTGACTTTAACTGACTTCACCTAATTCTCTCGAAGTCCCTTCGTCTTTGGGTCCAAAACACCAACTGAAATGGCTTGAAATCTCACAAAACTACATTTTCAAAACAAGGTTGCATTACTTTATCAAAACATAGTATTTACAATATTTGTTATGTGTCTATGTTTAGCTGGACTTTAACTTAAAATGTATGGTTTGTTCAGTGAGTGGGGTTTGTACTAACCTACAACCTTTATGTTGCAATACAACAGTGCTAACCAACTGTTCCAATGTGCAGCCCAATCCAGTAGTCTTTCTTTGAATTATCCAGTGATAACTGGAAGAAAAGGTGGGCAGGATTTGAAGGGTATCTAAGGAGCAATAAAGGGGGCAGGAGATGGTAATTGTGTTTGGCATCTGTACTTCTAACAGTACTTTTTGCAGCCCTAACCTCTTGCTGTCTGTCTTCTTTTTTTAATCTATGCAGTTGGTAAACCATGCATTCACACAACATATCAGCATTATAGTGTTGTTCATCTGTGGTTTGTGGCAAGTCTGATACAGATTTTAATACACCACCAATAATCTGATTTATGTGCAGCAAAAACCAATGACACAATGTGGTTCAGTTCACAATATGATGTGATTCAATACAAACAAAGCAAAGAAATGATTCCACTGCATGTTAATTACAGAAAATAATTATTTACTATCTAATAGAAAATGACCACTCACAATTTCTTAATAAAAATTTAAAAGTTTATATGATGCAATTGGATGGACTTGCAAACTGTCCAGGGTGTACCCCGCTGGGCACCAGTGACCCCTGTGACCCTGAAAGGGAGAAGCAGGTAAAAAATAATGGATGGATGATCATTAGCTAAAAGAATTTTCTTCCTATATTTCAATAATGTGACTTCAGTAAATTTCCTTTGTTAAACCAGCCACTATTGAGCACAAGTCAGTGTATCTTTTGTTTTCTTTTGCTAAAATTTAATAATGCAGCATATTTTTGAGTCAATCTTTTGTCAAACAACTAATAACTACCAAAAAATGTAGCAAATGTATCAAAATGGCAAAAACACACCTAATTTTGCACAGTTAAAACACAATAGAGGGAAAAAAAGTTCTGTACCATCGCCAGCCTTTACTGTGCTGCTGTCAGCCATGCTGTCTTCTAATTGTTTCAACATCACAACACAACCCCACAGATACCACGATGAAGTCATTGTCTGAAAGAAGATTCATTTCCTGTGTTCTGATAACATCTTTTGAGGAAGCAAGAGTACAAAGACACAGAGATGTACACACTAATACTTTGTCACTACTTCTTAAAGGGAGTGTATTATTGTCCAGCCAACTAAACACTGTGGGGGAAAAATATAACCATGTCATTGATTTAATAATATCTCAGGTGATTTTGGACCAATAAGGTGTTTTTATGAACTGGTAAATCCATATGGTTAAAGGGATCAATGTATTTGATTTCCCTTCACCTGGGGAACACTGTGATTGTGCAACATTTGGTCAATGGCCAGCAATGGCCATGTCATTAATGCATGTGTCTGCCACTAACAACAATAGAAGATTCTGCAGCTGGATCTGTGTGTTGTTGGTTATTGGTTCAAATTTTAAAGCAGAGTTTGAAAGAGAACTACAAACATTCAGAGAAATGAGTTTTAGGAGCTAAGATTTGAACAACAGAGCACATCACCGCAGACAAAAACAGTCAAGTAGCTTCCAATTTAGTAATTTTTATGTAATTTTATTAGTGTGGGCATGAGAAAAGCTTTCAGTTTGTTCAGCCAATTAACATAGACTTGTTTAGATACCAGTCACGTCCCCCTGCATCACTCGAGGGTCTTATTGAAGTAAGATATGTTCCTACTCTGAAACAGGAACTAAAAACAACCCCTAGCTACAAGGAACACCAAAAATGACAGTATCAGCAGTGAAAAAACAGAGCAATGACGTCAAAGGATTAAAATAACTGTTCTCTAAAGTCTGTAAGCATGTAATGACTAGGGTCGGGCAAAATCGTATCATGCAATTAATCATCAGTAAAACTGTCAACAATTAATTTTTGTCACTTTACAATTACTGCAATTAGTGCCACAAGATGATGATGTATTTTGTGTTCGACACACTATCACTATCAGGTGTACATGTGAGCCCAATAGTGGAAGGCTCAGCTAACGCTAACCCTACGACATGCAAGTGCAAATGTCACCTGTTAATTGTTATTAGCTAAATGCTACAATTATTTGTAATAAATGTTTATTTCAGCATCGCAGATCCCTAGTAATGATTGAGTGGGTTCAATTTGAGCAAGAAAAATGCACCATTATCTAATTCAGGTTTATCTACTTCATATTTCAACTAACTCTAGCATGGATCATACTACTTCACCTCAGGTAACAGGTCCAAACTGTAAGTGTTACCAGTCACTGTACCAATATTAAGAGACGCAAACAAAACAGCTCTAAAGACAAACTCATTAAACAAGGTTTGGAATTTTAAAGCTTTTATTGTAACTAGAGGAAAATTACAGACCTTTCATCAGGACTTCTGTAAATTGAGTCAGTTTGTGAACAATACTAGTCTTTTTTTAAAACAAAGAATGGTTACAATTGTGTCCCAAAGACTCTGCAGTAAACTTGGCATAAATGTCTAAATCAAGTCAGACCCATGACCCAGCTGCTCCTTTCAGGCTGGTGTTTTTCTTGTAGTGATGGTGGTCATCTGACCGTCTGTGTATGGGTGGATTCATTGTGTGTTTGTTTGTCTTCCAGGGTCTTTCCCATCTTCACTCCCACCATGTGATTCACAGAGACATTAAGGGACAAAATGTTTTACTGACAGAGAACGCTGAGGTCAAACTGGGTAAGAAACAGACTCGTGCAGAGGGGTTCCTCAGAGCCCAGACTCAACGACACAACAACCACACCATCGTAAACACAAACACAACAAATAAGAAAGCTGTAATACATGACTTTTTTTTTCTTGTTTTGTTTTTTCATTGCAGTTGACTTTGGAGTCTCGGCACAGCTGGACAGAACGATCGGTCGAAGAAACACTTTCATCGGTACTCCTTATTGGATGGCTCCAGAGGTCATCGCCTGTGACGAGAACCCTGAAGCTACATACGACTACAGGGTATTTACAATAACAAAATACATTTTAGAACTGTTTATTACATATTTTTGCTCTATGTTGTTGGTTTTTCCCATAAATTCCAGATTAATTGCACACAGAAAACAACCACTAATAAGTTTTAATAAAATAAAAATGAGTTCTAAACACTGTTGGGTTTCAAGCTAAACTTTCTGTCTCTTTTATTCTCAGAGCGACCTTTGGTCTTTAGGCATCACTGCTTTAGAAATGGCTGAAGGAGCACCCCGTAAGTCAGAAACACCTCTACATAATTATCAAACTGTAAAACACAACTACCTTTATTCAGTTCTAACATTTTTTACACATAAAATTAAGCAGCACATAAAGTAATGAAGTGTCATTCTTATTTATTAAAAACTGTCAAAATACAGAAGCATTTAGTTTATATTTTCTATCTTTATGTAAAAATTAGTGCAGACAAAAATCAGGTACTGCTCATAAAATGATCATCAGTGAGATCTCCTCAGGGTTTTTTCAGTTAGCTGGTCTGGTCCTGCAGGTTTGTGTTAGCATAATGCTAATATGGTAATTCATCATCAATGGCTTTAAAGAAACAACTGTTATGGTCCATTAATCTGGGAGGGGTTAAAGGTTATTTCCAAACAATTCTGAGTTTATCACTCTACAGCAGCGGTTTCCAACCTATTTTCCTCAAAGCCCCCCTTTCTTACTTCCAAGCCAAGCCAAGCCGAGCTGAGCTGCCCCCTCCTCCATTCCTCGCTACTCCCCAACCGTAGATGCTTCCACCCATTTTCTTTTTATCAAAATAAATAAAAGAATAAAGTGAAAAGTAGTTTTGTTTGAAAACAGAAAAAAAGAGGAACTGAGTTATACAGAGTTTTAATTATTCAATTAATAATTCAATCAATTAAAATACTTGTCTTGGTCATTTTTATATACAAACAATAAGTGGATATTTTCACAACATCTGAGCAAACAAAGGTTATGGATCCGTCCCCCGCCTCCCGTCCTCTCTGCCCACTCCCACTGCTCTACAGTAAGAAAGATTATTCACAAGTGGAAAACCTTTGGGACAGCTGCCAATCTTTCCAGGAGTGGATATTCCAGCATCCCCCCCCCCCCCCCATGGTCAGACTGGGCAATGCTCAGAGAAATTGCCAAAGAAAAACCCAAGAGCCTCATGTCAGACTCTACAGGTCAAAGGTTAATGTTCAGATGAATTAGAAAAAGAGTGAAGCACTATGGTTTGTTTGGAAGAGTTTGAGGAGAGAACCCCTCTAATTAGAGGGCTTAGCATTTGTTGAAGGAATGCATATCACCCAGCACCACTGATGCCAGAGTTTCATTAACATCTGCTCTGTGGTTCATGAGATACGAGCAGAGATCTTTGGCAGTGGCTGATAAAAAGAACATTCTGGAACAATGTCCTTTAGACAGAGGTTTACCCATGATGCACAGGGTCACGTTTGGTGAAAAACTAACTGCATATCAGGACAAACACGTCAGCACAGATGTGGGGCGGAGATGTTCTGCAGCCACAGGACCTGGACTCCATGCAGTTACTGAGTCACCACCTGTGGAAACCAACATTTAGTGCATAAGACATTATATTACGTTCATGCTTAATTTTCTGCTCTTTTCACTGATCCTGACATCATTTTTCTCTCTCATCTTCCTGCATCCCAATACCACTCCCACTCTGTGGCTTCCTGGCAGCTCTCTGTGACATGCATCCAATGAGAGCTCTGTTTTTGATTCCTCGAAACCCTCCACCCAAGCTGAAGTCAAAGAAATGGTAAGCCTGTAAACTTTCACAGGATGTAGACTCATGTTGATTGTAGGTTTCTTGAAAACAGAGCTTTTAATTTCTTTTGTTCAGGGTTTTGTCCAGCTAACATAACAAAAGACATTTGTTTTTATTAAAATAAAGTCAGAAGTATTTCAGGAGGATGAAGTAATAAAACCTGCTTGTCTGACTGTTTAACATGAACAGACAACAGTGTGTTGTTGCTGTCAGTTTAAATCTCCAGTAGTTTATGATGATCAAGCTTTTTGTCTCAAACATTCTCCTCTCACTTCCTTCCCCTCCATACATAATAGAAAAGCTCTTCAAAGTGAACTCTGGCTTGAGCCTGACTGCTGTCTTTCATTCAGTATTAATATTATCAGGAACATTTTTTCACAGGACAGCTTTTAATAGCTCCAGTGAGTCTGAGGCGCAGCTCTGTCCCATCTTTTTCCTTTCAGCATCACAGATTCTTTCTCTGGGGTTTAAAACGTCAACATGTGAGACAATTTTATTTGGAAAATGACTGTCTGCAATGGTTTAAAATTACAGCTGTTCTTTTAACATAAGTAGCCATGTTCTCTTGTTTATATTGTTTTTTTATTATTATTCTTTAAGCCTGCAAACTTACTTACAGTGTGAGGAATAAAGGTGCAGGTCTTCATTTATTCTGATTGATTTAAACATAATGTTTTATACTTTTCAGCATAGTGTTGATATTTTAAATCACATTTTTTTACAGTTTTTTTATTTAATTGTTAGCATTATTGATAGATTATTTAGTTTAAAACACACTGAATTAGAAAAACGTTACGATTTTCTTCTTAGAGTTTTATCTTATATTTATCAACTAAATATTATTTATGACCTTATATTATTTTACACAAGGCAACACTAATATATGTATTTAAACAGTTGTCATTTATGAATATTTATTTATTCAGGATCAATTTTTTTCAACTTTCTCACATTAAAAGTTGTGATATTTTAAAGTAATGTTCTGTCAAATAGCTGTGAACAGTCAATATCTTACCTGTTGTAGATGCTGTCATTCTTTGAATCACCTCAGTTTGTTTAATCTGACTCCATTAGCGTACATGCCAAGTTGTACGGGTTGTTTGTAAATTACACAAATTTCCCACATTTTGCAGGTGTACGGACGTACAGAGAAATCTCACAGATTCTTTTCCAAAAACTCAGCTTCAAATTTATTTGACACCTTACAGCCTAAAGGATGTTAAAAAACAAAAAAATAGGATTAAATAACCATCTCACAACCGCTCTGCTGCTAGAAATAAGTTCCCTTCCTCTCCCTGCTCCTCAAAGCTGCAGATGTTATCTCTGCCTCACCCCCAAACACACACACACACAGACACACACACACCCGCGCTTGTGAGTAATACCGATTTTTTTCTGAAAATTAGAGATTTTTGTAGGTCATGATGATACAGGTAAACGCCGAAAGTGGTTGACATGTATGGATTAGTGAGTGAACAGGCTGTCTGATAGAATACCAATATGGATTGATGCTGAGTGTTTTAACACAACTTCGTTATCAAAGATCATAAAAACACTGTTTCGTAATTAGATTAGATAAAACTTTATTGTCCCCAAATGTGCAATTTGCTTTTCAGACAGTAAGGGCAATTGCAGATAAATGCATAAAACATATAAATAAATACATATATACAGTATATAGCACACAGTATAATCATATTCCACCAGTTTTTTTGGTCTTATCTCAAATTATTGATGAGGCCAACACTAACGGGATGAATGAAAATTTATACCTTTTTGTGTTAGATTTAATCATCCTTTATCTACGAGCAACGAGGTGATGAAGAGGGTGATATACTGATGATTTTAAAAGTGTGACTTTAGAGATAAGGCCAATGTCGATTATTTTGACAGCAGTCTAACCAATCCCCGATATGTGCTGCAGAGTTCAAATATATTAAAAGTTGAAAACTTACTTTTGGTGCAGTCGGCACTCAGTCTTACATTAGCACCTGCTCTCTTCTAGGGAGGGAGCGGCAATGCATGTGGTCACATGATCACAAGGCATGGCTGCTGAATGCACTAATGAATCAGCAAACACATGCACGTATTGGCTGATACGTGGCTGACGTATCGATCGACCTCTATGTGGCATTACAGGTTTTTTAACATAACATTTCCTAGTCCTTTGCTTCTCCACAAAATATCTAAGCTCAGATCATGCTTGTGAAACCTTACTGGTTTCAGTCCCCGTTTCATTTCAAAAGAAGAAAGAATACTTTATGTTTTGCTTTCAGTGTAGCGTCTCTGATTCCATTGTTCTTCCACTGACTCCGTTTACAATCCAGGAATATTTTAATGACTTGATATCATTGGCACGCCCAGACTATTTCAGGCCTCATCAGTGTTTGAATGCAAACAAATGACTCATGAATATTGGCAACAAAATATGACGCTGCTGATTTTTACTTTTAATTTTATTGTGAACCCAATGGTGAAAGGATCAGCTGGGCATAGATTTTTGGAAGTGAACGATGGTGGTTAGTCATAGATGACACCTTGGCATATAAAAAGGCAAACCAAAAACATCAAAAGTTATTTTTTGTATCAATTGTGGCTTTAAAATAATAAAATAAAATATGAAAAAGTGAAGTGTACTAGCTACTAGCTAGGTTCAAATCTTTTGCTAGTACTAACTTCATCAAGCATGTGCAGGGTTTAACAGAGCAGTACAGTTTCTAATGGCAAATAAGGGCTGGTGGCCCACCAGGGAGAGACCCTGATGTGGCTCATTGATGTCACCAGACTTTTGTATTTTTCTGTTGGTTAGCACTGTTCTGATGCTTTCAGCTCAGCCTCTTTCAGCTGTTGTTTGTTTTGTGGTTCTTACTTCAAAAGAAGTGTTGAACTGGGCCCCGTTTCAGAAAGCAGGATAAGTGAAGATCCTGAGTAAGTTCTGGGGTAACTAGGTACATATCCTGGGTTTTCG
>JARVJO010030727.1:0-11496 GCA_031762555.1 Cynodonichthys magdalenae | reverse complement strand
TTGAATTTACTTAACTCAGTTAAGTGGAACGGGTTGACATAACATGGTTAAGTAAATCCAACATTTCATTTTTAGAGGGGATTTACATTTAACCTCTAGTATTCTGAGACATTTTTACGTCCACCTTGTTTGTATAAGTATTTTCTAAATGAACATTTCTGCTGATAGTCGGGGCACGTACTGCAATACGAGGCTTTTACTCTGACAGACGTGGTGATATTAACTAAAGATGGTGTGGTTTGAACAAAGGTATTAAAGTTGTTTTATGTCTTTTCTTTGAGCAACCTCAAGACTTCACATTCAGACAACTACAATAGATGAATAATTTATAAGGAGGTTTATAGAAAATACTCAAAGGGTTTTCAAGTAAGTGATACCACAGGCTACACACACACTCTTAAAGTGGGATTATATGACATTTTTTAGCCAATACCAAGCTGCAATATGATGACGTGTCTGAATGTGAGTGCCTCTGGTTATCTCAGATTGCATTAAAAATTAAAAAGGCCAGACAGAAGCCCTTTGACTCCAGGAGATTAAAAAAACTGCTGAAGAGGTAATAAAAGAGAATGCATGAGAATGGAATTTGTAATGCATTTTATGCCATCATATTTTTTAGAGTTTAATAGTAAATATTTGTGGATTTAAACAATAAGAGAGCTTAAATGATTTTCACCTCTGACTTAAGCATTTGCTCATTGCGCCATAAAATCTGACTTTTTTTTTCTGCTTAAAATGAATCTGAAACAGATGACGAGGTTCTCAGAGCCTCTTAAACACTCGTCATGTTAGACCTTTTATTACACTTCCTGTTGCTGCTGACAGAGGAGAGGAAAATAGTCCCGCAGTGTGAGTCAAATTTTACGGCCCAGCTTGGCTCAACAACAACAAAAAAAAGTCCATCTTGTTTCTCACATGTTGAGGACAGGCAGTGAAGATGTTGTTGGGAGACTTTGAGTTTTTGTTGTTGAGTATTTCCTGAAGTTCACGCAGTAGTACCACTGCTTAAAAAATCCAAGAAAGATTTTTTTTTTCCCAATCAACAGTCACTGATGTTCCGTTATGTAAGACTTTTAATGGCTGTTTACAGCTGTGGAGATAACCAGCTTGTAATAATTTAACAAGAATGTGTGACAGTCTATGCTTTCTCAGCATTGTACCAACAAACGATCTCCTTGTTACTTCAATTGAGATTAAAAAACTACAGCAACTTTCTACACAACCTATAGGAAAGTGGATAAAAAACTGAAATAATCTATTTTAAAGGGAACATATGCGAAATCTACTTTTTTTTAGCCCTTAAATACATTTTGTTTTGTACTTGGAGTCTCTAGGAGTGCAGAAAAGTTGAGTTTACTCTCTCCTGGTGTTATGAAGATATCTTTATCTTTTGTTTGGGTCATATTTTTCAGTCTGTTCAATTTTTATTCTTTATTCTCTTACGTTTTTGAACATTAAAGTCACAGTATTTGCTGTAAATACCCAGGAATTCAGATCAAAGCATCGCAGTTCCATTTTATACAGACTCCAACTGAATGATTTAAATGTGAAAGGAAGGAAAGCAGGATATGTCTAATTTAAAGGACCTGTCACACTATAAATGACACACTTTGTACTGGCCAGATAAGTTTTTTTTTTTTATTATTTGTCATCTTCTGCATTCTAAGACGTTCTCTTGCTTCCTCACCATGCTCCGTTTGCCTTCCCTGGAACAACTCAGTCATGTGTGAGAATCAGTCAGCAGCAGCAGGATGTTCTCACCATCAGAACCGCGTCTGTTTCAGTGACCTGATCATAACTGTGGCATGAAGTCAGTTCTGATTAGTGGTACCGGTACATGTGGTTCCTATAAGTCTTAAATATACCGTTGCCAGGCTCCACTATCCTCCACTGAGGACCCCTGTGAGCTCCCACCACACCAGTAAACCACCACAACCTCTTTGAGGATGTTCTGTGAAATATCAAACTACTATAAACCCATCACACTTCATGTGGAGCCCACCTTGTTCTTACTACACCTGCACCAGACCCAATAACCCTCATCCAGGTTCTGTCTGTTTTTTCAGGTCACAGTTGAGCCTCCTCAGTCGACTTCAGAAAGGTAACCTGTAACTGTAAGCTGTTCCTGTCAGGGAGAACAGCCGCAGTTTGTAAACCTGTGAGCTGGTCAGATCGTGTTAAAACACCGGTCAGACGTCACTGGACAGAGTTTAATACCTAAAGCTGCAGGAGCTGCTGATTTAATTCAGGCAGCATCAAGGAACTAATCAGTAAAATCTTGTTCTCAGCCTAAAGAATGATAATCAGGCTCTGAGGTGAAACTTTAATGAATCAATTATGAATGAAAGACTGTGGTTAGTGATGGAAAACGTTCAAAATCTTTTATCTTTTGTTTTATTTTACAGGAAGGAAGCTACATGTGATAGACAAAAGTAACTTACAGCATTTTTTAATCCAGGAATGTGTTTTCTTTTAACCAAATTGGCTTAAATTGGGGAACAGAACTGTGAGCAAAGGCAGTACAACTCCCAGATTATTTTTTTTAACTATAAATGTAAAGGCTGCTCTGCCCAAGATGACCAGCTGACCTCATGTTGACCCATATCTAAAGAGATCTCATGATGATTTTCACTTCAACAACTGTTGGGCACTCCCTGTATGGCAGGCCATTTTAAAATGTTTTTATTTTTATTTATTTACAATTATTTTACCAGGCAAGTCTCGTTGAGGTCTCAGATCTCTTTTTCAAGGTCGGCCTGGGCCTGAAGGTAACTTATTGTACAAGTTTTTAGGGGTTGGAAAACCCACGCAAGTAAGGGGAGAAGATGCAAACTCCTCACAGAAAGACCCCAGGTCTGAACCAGGGATCAAACCCAAGACCTTCTTGCTGTGAGGAGTTGGCACTAACCACTGAGCCATTGTGCTGCCATAAAATATAACACAAAATCATCTTCACCACACTTACATTCCAGATATTTGAAATTGATTTATGGCTTGACGTATTAGTTAATGAAGATATTTCTAATTGTGTTCTGACTTATATAAATGCCAGATTTACCAATACATTGTATGGAGGCCCTAATTTAAGATATCTGCATTAAACTACTGTCTGAAACATGTCAGATAACACATAAATTATGACTAGTCATGCAGTAAATTTGAGATGCTGTACATCACTTTTTGTTCTGATTAGTCATAATTCCAACTGAAGCTGTATTTTAGATATGAGATATATAAGATTTGACCAGTGCCAATTGAAAGAAAGAAAATAACTAAGCAAAACTAATTTAGAGATATCCCGAACTGTATTTTTGGCTTGTCAGAATTCCTTTTAGATATCTCCAAAGGAATTACAGATGTCTTGAACATTTTTTCATCTAGACGGCTTTTCTTTTTAAGTTATCTTGAACTGTTCTTACTACTCAGAATGTAAATGCAGATATCTCAAATTACCATTCAGGATAGTCAAAATGTAGATGTTTCTAGTCAAAACTTATTTTTAAATATCTAGAATGCAATTATAGATATATGAAGCTGATTTTATGTTATAATGGCCTGCTATATTTAGCTGAATGGAAGGGAACTCTATCTGATTTTGGCTCAGTGATCAACAACACCTGAAATAAAACCACAGAAATTCTCAGGTATTTAGTTAACTTCAGACGTGTTTGGTTTGAAACAAAACACCCCGTCTGTGTTCTGCAAACATCCTGTGGATGAATTAATGTTTGCTTTACCAAGTTAAGATGAGACATTTTACTACTTTTATTTCTGCAACTGTTTTTAAACAGGAACATAACCTGAAACACAAAATTAAAACTCAACAAAGACGTCTTTCATCAACATGATTCCTGTTTATTTACAGCTACGGGAAAAAAAGGAAGTTGGTCTTCTTTATCTGTGGGAGTTTTTACATATGAATGAATGAATGAATGAATGAATGAATGAATGAATGAAATTTATTTCAGACAATTTCAGACAATTAACAAATTTAACAAATAATAATAAATCAATTTCAGAAATTAACAACTAGTAATAATTATTAAATCAATTTCAGAACTACTTCTAACAAACAACCTAATACCACATAAAAAAGTAGATTGATAAACATTAAATTTTCTGTTCCAAAACAATCATATCATGACATGAAAGAAAAAAAAAGATTAGGTCTTTATCAGTTTGTAAAATTATTCAAATTTAACCTCATGTGAACTCGACTTAAAAAAAACAACAGATTCTACAAAGTCATTGTTTATTAAACATGAAGAGGAAATGCTGCGAGAAAAGTTTAATCCAGTCTCTCTGCCTCTACCGGATCAACCAGGAGTTGCTGTTCAAATCTTTTAATGAACTGATGGTGTGTGACGACACAACGCCGAGATGGAAACACATCAGCAATGACCTCAGAGGTGCAGTTGTTGCTGCTTATCTGTCTGGTAAAGTTCAAATGTCATTTTTCCAACAATAAGTCCATCATTCTACAGAGATATAGATTACTTACAAGTGGGAAAACGTTCAGGATCCCTGTTGGTCTTCACAGGAGTGGCACTGTGTAGTGATCAGAAAAATTAGCTCCATGTCAGACCCAACAGGCCTCAGTCAGCAGGTCAAAACTCAGACTCGAGTCAGACTATAGGTCGCAATCAGCAGGTTCAGACTTGTGGAACGTCCTTTGGATGGATGAGACCAAAATAGTATTGCTTACCCACAATGCACTGGGCCACATTTATTGAAAACCAACCAGCTGTCAGCATGATGGTAGAGGACTGATGGTTTGGGCTCCTTGCAGTCTCTGAGTGGACCACGAACTCCTGTAGACCAAAGGGTTCCAGAGCTCAATGTGAGTTCATCTGTGTGACCGACAAAGTCTGGACCAAACTGGGTCCAACAGAACAATGATCCCAAACACAGCAGCTGATCTAACAAGTTAACTCTCAGTGGATGTTTTCTGTCTAACAGAGGTTCTACAAGATGTTGGGTCATGGGCTGGACACAGTTTGCCATTTTGAGATTATTTGTTTCATAAATGACGACACAAATACATTTGATTAATTTTACCACCTGGTGCAGACCGGATCAGTTTACACTCTAAAAATGAAATGTTAAATTTACTTAACCATGTTATGTCAACTGGTTCCACTTAACGGAGTTGAGTAAATTCAAAGCAATATACCAGTTTTTTAACCAAAGAACATGAGTATGTTGCTTTGAATTTACGTAACTCAGTTAAGTGGAACCAGTTGACATAACATGGTTAAGTAAATTTAACATTTCATTTTTCAGAGTGTATGTTCCAATACCCTACAACTGAAAGAGGGTGGAGTTTCTTTTTCTCTGTGGAGAGGAGAACATTGGGTTCTATCATTATTCTACCAAAATGAACAGAAACAAGAAGCTGATTAGATACGACACTATGGCCATTTCTTTTTTAATGACAAAATTTTCTTAAATCTTCTGTTTATCATGTCATCAAATATAGAAAACATGATAAGTTTGTTTGATTTCAGTTCCTGTTCTTCTCTTGTATGAGACAGTTTGGCTGCACTGAGCCAGTCCCAGTCTGCATCAGAGAGAAGTGTTTAATGTTGGATTTGTGAGCAGGATGCCAGTCGGGACGTGGCTGCCTCTGTTTGTCTGTGAGCCTGGCGTTGGCACTAGGTTTACACCCAAATAACATGATCTGGTTTTCTCTGTTGATTTCCACAGATCCGGGTGTACATCAACTCCATCAGGACGGAAGAGTCACACGTGTTTGACCGGCTGGCGCTCCTCTTCATCTCTGCAAACTCCATCCTCGACCCCTGGGTCTTCATCATTTTTTCCCCCGGCATGCTGCACTTCTTCGGCTGCTCCTTTAAGGGCCGCCTCGGGAGCGTCAGGGGTTCTATGTGCAGGTCTTCTCTCACTAGAGAAAATAACTTCACACATCTAGAACTGTCCCGCCCGGCGATGGGCGATAGGATTTACCCTGAAAAAAACACATGACTCCAACAGTGTTGTTTTTTCTTTCTCATGTTGATATTTATTGAACCACTTCGACCGATGCGTACCATCCTCTTTAGATGTTTGATAGGACGCAGCATCCCACCCATGTTGATTTTCTGGGTGTGTGTTCATTTCATTATGACTATTTAACTGATAAGCTCCTCTAAGGAGCTCCATCAGCTTCTTGGAAATTACAGAGCACTGCACATAGAGAACATTTCAATTAAATGTTTTTTTTCTTGCTGTTATTGAATGAACACAGATTTGTTGCCATGTAAAGCCTCATCTTTATGGAACATCAAGTGTAAAATAATGTGTTAAAACATGTCGCTAACACATTTTTATTATTTAGCTCACTTTGAGTGGAAAATTCAACTTAAAAAATGTCCTAATATTTTAATATTTAGTTCACTGTTCTTACATTTTGCTGTTTTCTTACAAAATATTAAATTTAAGTGTTATGTCTAAATATTAAATTCTAAATGTAAATGCAAAAATAAATCCTAAATGTTGCATCTAAATGATAAGTTTTACATTTAAGTATTTCAGAATGGAACTCAGCCTTTGGTGCTTGACTCTCGCCTTGTTGTGATGTAATCATCCAGCAACAAAAACAAATGCTGACGCTGTTAACGCAAACGCAGCTAACACAAACGCTGCTAATACAAACGCTGCTAATACAAACGCTGCTAACACTGCTGAAGATGATATTTAAAATTAAAATTCAAAATGTGTTCATTGAAAAGAATATGCATGGTACCTGTTGTAAGGCAGTTTAAAGTGCAGCTCAGAACCTGGCCGCAGCTGCAAGTTGGAAGTCTTGAGCTAAATAATGAAAATGCGATAATGTAATTTTTAAATTTTATTTTATTTTACACTTGGTGCCATAAAAATCTTAAGCATCTGTTGCTGCTAGCATTTTTTTTTCTTTTACTTTTAGTGATTTAATTTAATGTCAAAGAGCTGCTAATGGGAGGGCTCAGATTTAATGTGATTTAGACCAGAGCTTTAGAGGGAAGCGCATGTTATGCTATCAAACAAAAGCCATTATAGTTAATTTTTTTTATTTTATACAAAAAATGGAAGGGATCTCTGAAAGGAGTGAGTCCAATAGTGCTAAAACAAAACACCCAGCAACATCTAATTGTTGTGAAATCCATAACGGTTTAATGAAATGAAAAGTTATGACCTCACATATCAGCCTTGTGGTTCCCTCCTATGGATCAGATCCAAATTTGTTTTTTAATAAAAAAAAAAACAACAATAGCAAACAGGAATTGAGTGCCAGAGGTAATCATTGAGACGTACAGAAACTCCCCTGACTTGTCTTGGCAACACTGGAGCTACTCAAGGGACAAGTTTCTGCTTCGGTGGTCATCATGATTTTGTTTCCTCATTCCCTCGACTTTAATCTCTGCACCCCTACCACGTGTTCGCTGAAAAGGTCCAAGAGTGAAACATTTTTTGTTTTGTTTTCACCCAATGAGTGACTGAAACATCACAACCGTCAACCTAAAGTTTTTATTTATATGTTCGGTACGTTGAGTGAAGAGTATAAAAACATGAAACTGCCCTTTAAGAGAATCCAGATATAGTTTTGACTTGAAATTTGTACATTTTTGACGACAGGCAGGTCTTGCTCCGGTCAGATCAGGTGGTCTGTAGTTTGATTCCTAGTTTAACATGGTGCTGAAGTGTCCTGGAGTTAAAAGACGCTATAGGCCCTGTTCACATCACTCCAGTGGTTTTTATTACCAGATGGTTTGCAACTCCCGTCCACACAGAGTTTTTGGTGAGAAATCTTTATTTATTTTTTATTGTAGCTATTAGATGTATTGAGTAGTAGTAGTAGTAGTAGTAGTAGTAGTAGTAGTAGTAGTAGTAGTAGTAGTAGTAGTAGTTCCCCCGGTTGAAGCTGAATGGGGTAACCATGACATGTTAGTTTAGATCAGCACATCAGTGAAACTTTGCTATTGACAACCATTGTATTGATTTGATTTGTTAATTAGTATATATTATAGCAGGCAAAATCAGTTCAACTAACCAATGAGAAATTAATATAAATATGCAATTCTAAACAGAAATCTAGCCCTGATAAATTGTTGACATTGAAAGCATGCCCCTTCCAATATGGCGTTATACCACGATAGACTCTCCTCTGAAATGTGCGTGATGCCTCTGATTAATATACCTCATTGATTATAGTTCGCCTGCTTTTCTGCATGAACACGCCCACCCAGTTCTGACCAATCACATGATGCTTGGCGTTTAAGAAAAAGGTGCAGAAGACGTAATTTTCATCACACAGCCAAAGTCAGTGAAAACAGATTTTGATACGTCTTACAGAGAATATCTTCGCCTAATTTAAGTCTAAATTAGTCTGTTTGTTGACGGAGCAAAAAATATGTACAGTTGTGTCCCAAGTTGCTCTTAATGTCAAACAACTCCACTGCTTTTTGTGTGAATTAATAATACTGTAAATTGCTTTGTATAACCACAGTTGCCCATTATTTAGTAAAAAAGAAGTAAAAGTATATTTGTATCACTTGTGATGAGCTAAATTGCTGCGTTCTTCTGGACGAGTGAGAACTTAAATATTCCTGACTTGAAACCAAACTAACAGACTTACAGCCTAAAACATTTAAACATTTTCTGCCGTTGTGTCCAACTTCGTGGCTATTTGGCTGTTGACATCACTTTTGCAAGAATCTTTTAAGACGGCATATTTTCAGACTAGACATGCCACAGTTGTTGTTGCTTGACCCAACCCAAATCAAAAAGGCGGTCAATCACTAAATAGGGGGATTGAAAGAGAAGTTTCCCAGGTGATGGAAGGTGGACCTTGTATAGCGCCCCTAGAAGGATGAACCTGATAGTCAAGGTAGTCAAGTCATAGTCCCATCAGGAACACAGCTGGACCCAGCAGAGCCAGTCTGAGGGCCTCACTAAACTTTTCAGACATAAAAGTATCTGGTGGTATTTTTTTTTCCTTTATAAAACATACTCCAGTAAAAGTGCCATCATTGTTTTTTGTAGCAAACAGAGATGCCTTACAACCACCAAAATGACTGGAAGCTTTTACTGAGATGATCTTAAACTTTACTGCGGCTCGTTTTAAAATCTCATCTCATTGTTTCCACACTGCCTCTTTAATATCTTCAAATTTATTTGGAAAAAAACCTGTCTTTAACAACCTCAAACTAAAGTGCCATCTGAACTGGTTTACTTTAGGAACCATCTTGAAAAAGTCAACTATTATTAAATGTTTATTTCCAACAAGGGCAAAAAAAAAAACCATGTTAAAAGCACCAGCACAAACAGAAAATACTGTTCATTTACTGCTTGAAGCTCACTCACCAAGAGGGAGAACTATAAAAACAAAAGTTTGTTTAAAAAAAATCTCCTCTGTGAACTGAAAATGTCAGGTTAGTGTAGGTCGATTTGTTTAAGCCCAATCAGCTCAACACCAGAACCCAGCAATTACAGGAGAATCATGTTGGCTCCAAATGAATGGCTAAAATTAGATAATTGACGTTCCTGTGGGGTGGGGGGGGACAAAACAAGCATTTTATTTATTTATGCTGTGGAGTAGTTGCATGTGGTGAATTCCTACTGGGTTAAATTGCACAAAAAACAAAACTTCAGCAAATGTCTGAGAGATCTCTGCTCATAAATCTCTCTGCAGGGAAATGAAAGAGCTGGATTTGCAGAACAGAAGCATCCCAGTTAAAAATGTAACGATTTGTTGGGAGGGAAAGCGTCTCGAGTTATTTTTAGGACTTTTGACCAAGAAAAGATTAAATGAAGTGAAGGGATTGTAGTTGTTTTTATATTGTTGTGATATCAGATCAACCATGTTGTTGAGGTTAACATCAAAATATTCAGTGTTTACCACAGACGAACTGCTTCCTGTGCAGTATGAGTGTATTTTATGTTGTGAATATTTCTATATGACTAAATAAATTTATATTTCTGTGTAATCTCTGTAAGGATGTGATTAAATGTAGATCGTAATGTGAATGAAGCGTCTAATGTTAGTCTCGTCTACCTGGATTCTCTGTATCGTGTATCTGAGTACTGTACATTAAAACCAATGCACTGGGGCCACAAGCGTGACTGTATGTTTTATGGCTTGTGTAAATAAACATCTCATGCACAGAAATATTCTGCCTAACATGTTTGTTATCTTGAATATGTTTGTATTTCTGTCCTATTGACTTCCATTCATTTCTGAATCCTAATCCTGACCTAAGTACAGGTTTATTACAATCCTGGACCTGAAGTTCTGGCCACAGGAGGGGACAGTTTGATGGAGAGGACCATGGAGCTCATGAGAAGGGGCAGCTTGGCAGGGAGGGACCCTGTACCTGGAGCTCAGGATAGAGTACCTACTGTAGATGATGAATTTGGGATGTTGGTCAATACAACAGTACTGCTCTTAACCAACAGCAGAAATAAACTGGATAATGAGTAAAGTAAGTAATTCATATGAGTAAATGTTACCAGACTCTAAGCCCTAACCATAAAAGGAATGTTCCACCATTTCAGAACTGGTGCCGGTAAAGCCTGCCCAGTCCAGACAAGTACAACCTCAATTCCAATGAAGTTGGGACATTGTGTAAAACAAAAACAGAATAGGATGATTTTCAAATCCTTTTATAATCAATTGAAGCCACTACAAAGATGAGGCATTTAATGTTCAAACTGAAAAACTTTGTTTTTTGCAAATATCTTATATAATATATACTAACTTTGAATTTAATGCCTGCAACAGGTTCTAAAAAAGCTTGTACAGATGCATAGGTACTAATACACCCCCATACCATCAGAGAGGCTGATTTTTTATCTTTGCTCTGATAATTCGAACAGTCCTTTTACTATTTGGTCCAGAGGACATGACGTCCACATTCCCAAAAACAATTTGAAATGTAACTTGTCAGACCACAGGACACTTTTCCATTTTGCGTCAGTCCACCTCAGAGGAGTTCAGGGTCCAGAGAAGCTGGAGGCATTTCTGGGTGGTGTTGATATCTGACTTTGGCTTTGTATGGGAGAGTTTTAACTTGCACTTGTAGAGACAAACTGTGTTCTCCTGTAGAATGCTCCAAACAAGTGGTTTGCTTTCATATTTTAACATTCTTCAACTTTCCCAGTCTTTTGTTGCACTTGTCCCAGAGCTTTTTTGGAATGTGTTGCAGGCATCAAAATGAATGAATTTTTGACCCAAAAAAATAAATATTTTTCACTAAATATCTTGTCTTTGTAGTGCCATACATGTGAAGTTGTACTGATTGTCCATACATTATGCAGATTTTCCCCCATTTTGCAGGTATACGGATGTATACACAACGTCCCAACTTCATTGGATTTGGGGATGTTGGTAATATCAGAAAAAGGTCCTTAAAAAAAGCAACAAAAACCGAGAACACAGATTGTTGGTGACATAAAGCGAGGTTCAGCAAGATAGCGGAGCCGAGTAACCAGACCAGAGACTGAATTAAAAGGTAAGTG
>JARVJO010030726.1:0-11497 GCA_031762555.1 Cynodonichthys magdalenae | reverse complement strand
CTCCATTTAATTCATCATTTTCCTGCATCTAGAAATCATTTCTGATCACAGAGAGCAGAATCTAAGCAGAAACACACATTGGACACATTTGTATCTATTTTACATATTTAAATACAGGCGTGTCAGAGGAGGAGTCTGAGGTGTGCACAGCTCCACGTTTGTTGGGATGTATAAAGGAAATGTGCGCAGAAACTTGCGTGCGCACGGTTTTATACATCTGAATGTTTTTGTACGGCGCACTTTTCTAAATTTGTCCGTACGCCACCTTTTAGTGGGAAAGCTGCGCACTCCTTTATACATGAGGGCCCTGGTATGCTCATGCTGGTCACTTCTGTTGGCTTCACTGTGAACTACATGTTGATCTGATTTTAAAATTCAGCTTTGCTTGCTTTCCAATGCAAGCTAGCAAAAATCTCTGAATGTGTCTAAAGAGTAAAAGTGCCAGTACACAGTGTACAGGGCTGAGTTTATCTTGATCTTATGGTTGCTCTTTCCATCTGTGTTAATGTGTTTTACTAATCCCTCACTCTCGAGCAGGTACATCTGATATGTAACGAAAAAGATGTCAGAGATCACGGAACAGCAGCAGCAATAAAAAAAAGAAAAGAAAAAAGCCACAGTAGATTTGAGAAAGGAGAAAGGAAGCTTGAGAAGAAAATGAGAGAGAGGGGGATAAAAAAGGACATTCAGGAAAACATTCTGGAATTGAAGTGATCTTACCAGGGGCTCACTGGACTGGCCTGTCGTCACAAATCTACATCAGAGAATTAATGTGGCTTGAGCAGACTGAGGATAGAGAGGGGGGTAAGGGATTTGTTAGGTGCACCTGTAACCCACACCTGACGTAGTCCTCATAGACAAGGGCACAATGGAACAACGATCGGTGAGGAGGAGAAAGACAGGAAAGGGATGAAGTAGAGCAAGGTTGAGGGGCAGGCTGCACCTGTAGCATTGCATCACCTGAGGAATTTTTGCATCTTGTTTTCCCCCTCCACTTGTTTTTAGCTCACCCTGTTCCTGTGTGACCTCAAAAACCACTGAGATCACAGATCTCTTTTGCAAGGTAGGCCTGGGCCTAAAGGCAAACTGTCCTACAGGTTTTTGGTCTGTGGGGGAAACCGTAGTACCCGGGGAAACCTTTGCAAGCATGAGTACACGCAAACTCCACACAGAAAGAACCCAGATCTGAACCGAAGATCAAACCCAGGATCTTCTTGCTGTGAGGCAGACCTTTTTCAGTATGTGGTACTGAATCAAATACGTATCTGATGCTTTTCAAACTAACCTCAGTCTGAACGCTCATGTCACTTTTACATCTGTGAGGTGGGGGTAAGCATGTTGTTCCAATAATGATAATGATGATGATGATGATGCTGATGATACTAAATTTGAGTCATGCAGTTTAAATCTTATAACTCCACGTCTTCAGCTACAGAACAGAAGTCCAGTTTAATTTTTCATGTTCCGGATGACTGAGAATCAGCAGAAACATGTGGTAGTAACATCCAACATCGGTCAAAGTTAATTTATCCATTCTTCAGTTTTAGCTTGCTGCTTCATTCCAGAAATAGAATGCTGCACCTAAGCATCCGGTCAGTGGACGGTTCAGAATTAAAACCCTAAAGTAAATAAGTATTTCAGATAACTATTTAATCAGCTCTGATTGCACAACAACTTCAAAAATCGCCACACCAACAAGTAGCATCCACGTTTAGCTACTTCTGTAAACAGGGAGCTGAGTGTGATGTCACATCATCTTCTGCACATCAGGGCTGCAGAGAGATCACACTGGAGGAGGATGGAGGTCACATTTAAAATATAACGTAAATGACCATGCAAAAAAAATGAAATTGAGCATTATGGCCTGCAGTGTGAATGTAGCCTTTTTATCTTCCTTCACGTTTTACCCACTCAGTCAGCCCATTTCCCTTATCCTTGGCTGTCTTTTGCCCTAAGGCATCAGTGCATTTTTGACTATTAGTCATTAGCCTCCAGTCAATATGAATCACTTTTCTTTATAAGCTGGGGTATTACAAAAGTTTCAGAGAAAGCGATGTTAAGAAAATGCATGTATGACGTTAGTGGAATCTAAAGAACGGTAAATGCAACCTAGTCATTTAGGCAGGGTTCAAGTCACTGCTCTGGCCCAGTGGGGACTCGGTTAGTAGTAAAACTTTCCCTGTGTTTAAATACTACTGACAAAGCACAGGCACATACGGCACTTAACCCCCCATTGTTCTTTGTCCTTCCGTGGTTATTTTGTACAGAAATCAGTACAGATGAAAAATTGTGACAAATGGGTAGCGTAGAAATGACTGTGTGCAAAAAACACTGTATCAAGCTGTGATGCAAAACAAGTTCATAATGACTTATTTGCAGACTTACTATTGGGTAAAGCATAACCCAAACAGCTGTGGCAGTGTGTGTTGTTCTCTGATCCTGCTTGGGGATCAAAGTGGCTGAAATGAATTTATTGGGTGACTGAGCTCAAAGATAAATATACGGTGAGGAGTTTGATCATTCACAGGATGCTCAGAACTGGGTTGTTCATTTGCATCAAAAGGAGCCAGCCGAGGTGGTTTGAGGATTGGAACACTAAGCTGGCATTTTTCCACTTTGAGGAAACCTTGAGGCAGACCCAGAACTCACTGTTTTAGGAACACCTCAGGATGTTTTCTGTTTTTTTGTGTGTTTTTTTCTCATAAGCTGATTTTAATTTGTCTTTTAGAAAATATTTCTAACAATCATGCCAGTGTTAATCTTTGCTTCCATGGTTTACATGCTGAAAAATGAATATTTATGTTGCTGTCATATGCATTAAAAAGTTACATTTGACACATAAATAATTAACATTTGAAATACTATGATGTTTGATTGGATACCTAACAACTTCCTATTGTGCCAACATATTTATATTCAATTAGTTTAATACAATTATTAGTTCATTTTATGACAATAGTTGAACTAAACTGACCATTCTTTTGTTTTGTTGAGTAGTTCTGATGGTGGAACAAACTAAATTGAGTTAATTTTCCTTGGCTGCTCCCTCCTGTAAGGGTTGCCATAGCAAGCAAATTTGCATTGAAGATTAGGCAAGTGTTTTACTCTGGATGCCCTTCCTGATGCAGCCTGGGCTTGGATTTGAAGTTTCAGGATGATGCATACATGTACATACAGTTATTTAAAGTCTACGCCACTGCATCAGACACTGATGGCCACAACTCTGTCAATACTTAGCTCTAAAATAACCATTGCTTCATTTAAAGTTTTCTTGCATCATCATTCAAAATGACATGGACACGCTGCTGCTTGTCTATTTCCCATTTAGAATGATCTTGATTATCTCCTTTAGGTCCCTGGAACAGCTGGTCAGACAGCAGTTTGTACTTTGATCAAATGAACAATTAATCTATTGAGCAATGAGGCTAAACAACAGCAGAGGACAAACATTAAAACTCAACGTGTCAGGAAAAGACAGAAAAAACCTCCCATAAGTAGCAACAAACTTGTACAGGTAAGGCAATTTTATATAAAAAAGGGGAGTTTGGCTAACTGTAAGTGAAAGAATTTCAAAGGACATACTCAATGCTGCCGAAACTTATGTCTTCAACACCCTTGTCATTTATAATTGTTTAAGAAGAAATGTTATTTTCCCCTTTAAAAATATTCCAGTAGATGAAAACTAATGTTAGCTTCCAATTTGTAAAGGGGAAACAAATGAGTTTTTTTTCTAATGAGAGTCTAACAACAGGTTTTTGCCAAGGCAGAACCTTCGTCTTATTAAGTTAAGTGAACTTGTTAAGCCTTTAGAGTTTAATTTAACTTTTTCTGTCAATTGAAGTTGCACCACTTCAGTCTTTTTAAAAAGTTTGAAATGCCCAAAGCACAAGGGCCTGGTGGAATGCTCTCGTTATCTACTTTAAAACATTTCTGCACAGCAGAACCTGTTGGCTTGATTCTGACATCTCTTTGGGGCATTTATGTTCCAGTGTGGCTGACAAACTGTCAGAAATCAAAACCATGTGACCTTAATCGAAAAAGCACCAGTTTAGCAGTTTAGGTACCAGTTTAGCAGAATCTTAACATATCTAATAAAAGTTAAAATGATTTAGAATCACAATGCACTGCAAAAATTTGATGTGTAAGGATTCATGTTAATTTAGAACCCAATTGTACATCTATCATAAAACAAAAGTGAAATCTTAAACATCTTAAATCTTAAACAAACAAATATGCACTTTTATTTGAGCCATTTTCTAAATTGCATAATTAGCCAGGATTATTTCACACAACACACTCATGGACTGATTGATAGTCAAGTCATATTTCAACATGCAGATAACTTACAGTAGTAAATGGACTAAACTTAGGCTATGTTCACACTGCAGGCAAATGTGACCCAAATCTGATTTTTTTACGAATGTCTGAACGTGACAAATCCGATTTTTTCAAATCCGACCCAGGCCGTTTCAGTATGTGATACTAAATCTGATACATATCTGATGTTTTTCAAAGTGACTGCAGTCTGAACGCTCATGTCACATTCCATCCGTTTTCATGGGGGTGAAGGATCGATAAGACACTAACCTCAAGTCACTGTTTAAATCTGTAGCTCCATGTGTTTACAGCTTCAAAACAGAAGTCCAGCTGCTTCATCTTTTTACTTTTAATTTTCCATGTAGATAGTATTGTCCAGCCTCGGTCGCTGAGCGTATCGATTCTAAAGTTACTCGGTCGATACTTTATTTCCAGCCCGTTGCTTCGTTCCAAAAATAAAATGCTTCACCGGAGCATCCGGTCAGAGGCAGGTTCAGATATAAACACTGAACTTAACAAACAGGTCAGATAATTATTTAATCAGCTCTGATTCAACAACAATTTCAGATTCGACATGCTAAAAATAGCATCCATGCTAACTCTGTAAACAAACAGCTGACTGAATGAGACGCCACGTCTTTTACTGCGAATGTGGTCACATCAGCTCTGTAGAGCATTCACACTGGAGTCTGATGCAGGTCACATTTAAAATGTAATGCAGATTTTTTCAAAAATTCTAAATTGAGCATTAAGACCCGCAATGTGAACGTAACCTTTTATAGCGCCCCATCAAGTCCCTCCGGACCCCAAAGCACTTTACACTTACAGTCATTCACCCATTCACTCACACATTCACACACTGATGATGGCAAACTACACTGTAGCCACAGCTGCCCTGGGGCACACTGACAGAGGTGGGGCTGCCATGCACCGGCACCACCGGACCCTCTGACCACCATCAGTAGGCAAGGTGGGTGAAGTGTCTTGCCCAAGGACACAACTGCTGAGACAGCTGGAACGGAGGATCAAACCGGTGACCTTCTGGTTCCAGGACGACTCCCCTAACCACTCCGCCACAGTCTACCTATGACGTTTATGTTGCAAGAAAGGACAAATTCACACATACGAGTAGTTTAGAAATAAATGCAGACAAGTTTGAAACATAATGTTCATTGGTATGGAAAATTTTCTCCACTCAACAAACATGCCTGTTAGGACTCTAAACTGTACCTAGGTGTGGGTAAGAGTGTGGTTGGTTGTCTTGTTTATCTTTATGTGACAGACTTGTGACAGGCTGTACCTGCCCAACACACAGTGACTTCTGGAGAAAGACCCAGTTCCCCAGTGACACAAAAGAAAACGTGTGTAAAGAAAATGGAGAGATTAATGGAAGTTCATGGCTCCTGCACAATAATTGAATCAATACCTTGGTGAAGAGACAATGGTGCAGCTGCAGTGCATTTTTGAAGACAATGCTGGGTTTCACTGTAGTTTGGTTTCTCAAAGTAAAGATTTTTTGCACAGTCTTTTCTTTAGACGCCACAGATCTGCTCACAGTCCAGTAGGTTGATTGGATAATAAGCACCATTTGTTTGAGACGATCACTCTGTTTTTTTTACCAAAGTTCCTCCTAATTAGCTAATTTGCCCACTTTGACATTCTTTGTTCATTTTATCCAAAGGTAAATGGTGTTGCATAATCAGTCAGCTTAAGACTGATTGATATGTTTGGACAGAGGCCTTTTTGCCTGTTACTGCTTGTACTTTATTGTTTCTCAGTCTGTGTAATGAAGATTTATTTTAAGGGTTATATTTTCTCTGTCCATGCATAATGTCTTGCAGATAATAACAGTGGCATATTACTCTGCCAAGTGACAGCTAAATGAAAGATGTATAAAGAAGCACTATCTACCTGTCTTGCTTGTTGGTTGCAGGTATTAAAGTCAATTGCTTCCCTAGAATTCTTGATTTGCTTAAGACATTGTAAACTGTGAATTGTATCAGCCTTTAATGAAAACAGTCTGCCACTGAGGCACATTAGTGTTTAGTATGTTGCTTGCCCTTGCAGCAGTTGCTAAAGAAATGTGTGATTTAACCAGTAGGACAATCTAGTAAAGGATGTCCAGGGACTAAAACTGCCAGCAGGGTGTGACATGTTACAAATATTAGACCCACTTCTACATCTAGATTCACATGTTGGCTCAATACATCATTTCCACTTGTCAAGGCAGCTAACAAGTCTATCACTTCCATTTCCTGGTTGGACACAGTCTTGACAGTAAAACATTGTGTCAGTGCATTGTTTAAAGGGACTATGGGAAGTCCGTTCATGTGCCCACAATATACCAGAGACCTGCCAGGGTGCAGCTTGCCTCATGCTTTATGTCAGCTTAAATCCTTTGACTCCACAGACCAATGCCAAATGGTAAATTATGAGTAAAGCTAAAAAATTAGGGACTGAAGAAAAGGAAAAACTTATGGATTATTTGGTATTACTCTGGTTCCAAGCATGACAAATCAAGAATGCTCAAACAGACAAGTTGTCTGGTCAGTAGAGCTGGTCAGAATTTGAGCTACTCGAGTTAACGATTTGAGTCTTAGCACTGAATCAGGGTCTGAGCTGCTCGGTTCATCTCCCTGGAAATAGTTTGGACTCGAGAAGAGTCCGGTCCGAGCTGCTTCAGTTAACTCTTGGGAACACAGGTTTCCCTGCTCCGGGACTAACTTACCAGATAGAGCTGATTTGGATAAAAATGCTAACTGGAAAAATCAGCAGACTCAGGCTGAGGCAGTACTGAATTAAATATTGCTCTAAACAAATTGAAAACATCAGTATTCTTGTGGCAGATAGGATTTCTGCATGGTGATCACAACTTTCACCACTCCCTCCCCAGCTCCCTCTGAAGTGTGTGTGTGTGTGTGTGTGTGTACTTGTGTGAAGGATTCGGACTCCAACTCAAATGAACCGGGGTAGTTCCATAAAGTGAACTGTTTTTACCAGCTCTTCTGGTCAATAAGACATTTCTGGCAATAATAAAATAGTTACATTTGTCTCTGTCTGTATTGTGGTTATTATTCTAAGTCTCCATTAAAACAATTACAAATTATAGTGTTATTGTATTGATGATGTATGATTCTTATTTTTTACCCAAAGTACTGTTTATTTAAGCATGTTGTATTTGATATTTTATTTTTACTCAAAAACTCTGACCATCAATCATCATCCTCTCAGATAAATTTGATCATCAGCTAATCATCTTGGCTGCAACGACTTTGCACAAACCAATAAGTGGACTGTTCACTCCAAAGGGCATTTTGGCAGGCTTGGCTGACATATGCTAGGAGATAAGGTTGGCTGAGACTGAGAACCAGTGACGGAAGAGCCGTTTTAAAAGATGTGTTAATAAATTAAAGAAAATGAAAGTAAGAATTCTGGAAACTTCTAAAAATCCCAGTGAGGGAATTTAATAAATAAATAAATAAATAAATAACAGAACAGAACAGAAGCAGGAGAGGCATTGTCTCACAACAACACATTTTGTTATACTTAATGCTAAAATGGAAATCAAAGCTTCTGTTTTTCACCTTCCTTGTTTCTTTCTCCACAGTGTTTGTTTTCAAGGTTCCTGAGCTGAGAGCCTGTGTTTTCTAACCTCAGATAAAACTGACCTTGCAAGGTTGTGTGCATCACGACGTGTCCTGCTTTCTGATCACAGAGAAACCAGTGTGATTATCTGTATGTGAGGTAAATAATTCACATGTTCTCAGTTCTGTGGAAACCTTGGTGGCTGTGGGGCAGCTCCAAAGTAAAACAAAAAACACAGGTTCTGGGAACTTAATATTCTACAAAGTAGTACCCAAGAGTTCTGCACTCCTTAATTATCTTTTATAGATAAACAGCATTTCTACTTTGATACAGACAACAGCAAAGAAAAAAAGAAGAAAACTAAACAGCTAAATACAGAAACACTACTGTAGAGACTGAGGTAAAAAATATTAATGAAACAAAATGAACAAAACTAAATATTGGAGCAATGAATGTAAAGATGCTTGAAAGAATCAGGCGCAACTGAGGCTGGAAACAAAACTCAAGGACCTCAAGCATCATAAATCCAGAGTTCAATAACAGCAGATTCAAACATAAATCCAGATAAAACAGGAAAAGTAAACCAGAGATTTGACAGGAACGATGAACAGCGGCGGGATGAGCAGGCAGTGTAAACAGAGGATGAATGGACAGACGGAGTAAATACAGGTGGAAAAATATTAAGACCCTCTACACAGCACGCAGATGGATACCACAAAGATCAGATAGAACAGAAATAGGTGGTAGAACACTGTCAAAATAAAACAGGAAGTTAAATACACAAGTCTTGAAATTCACTAAACACAAATATGCTCATGGCTGAAGTCAAAATGACTTGATATCAAGCAGCTGTAAGGTATTATCAGTGGAGTATCAAGGATGATAAAAAGATCTTTAGATAAATGTAATACAAAAATAATTTAAAATACAACCCTGTACCTCAACGTTCTGTTCATCATTTTAATAAAATCCGAATTCTCACCTTAATAAAAGGTGAAAGAAAAGCCGACGTTTTCCCCATCAGTGACTTTAATGTGAGCATAACGTGGAATCACTTTTGGTCTCCAGGCTCGTCATTAATCAAGGTCAAATCTGGCATCGTTAACTTTGTGTTGGTCGTTTTTATGGTTCCAAAAAGCTCTAACAAGGACATGGACTCAATTCTCTGAGGGCGTTAAAATCTGTAGTGTTCAGATTAATATTCTTGAACTTTTCGTCACTTATCTTGAGCCGCTCTTTAACTGTGGTAGAACACATTGTTCTTTGATGGAGGACATATATGTTAGTGGATGGTATATTTGACATAGACTTTGGCTCACATGCTGTTGATTTGATTATGGTGTGATGGACATTCACTTTACTGTGTCTCAAAATGTATTGAACATTACCAAAGACTTTCAAAGAGAAAAAAGTTTTAAATGTTTAGGGGGTAGATAGAGATTTCCATCTGCAAAAAAGATTTTATTATTTTTTTAATAAAAATGGAGCTCTAATGGAGAAAGTCTGATTTTTTTAAAAATGTTTTAAATCCCAAACTGTTACTTGGGAATGGTTAGCGGGCACTGGCTATTAATTCCTGTAGCAGGGAAGGTACATAAGGAGTCAATAAATCCATGATGTATTTCAGGGCAAGGCCTTTTAAGGCTTTGAAGGCAAACAGCAAGATTTTAAAATCAATATGAAATCTAACAGAGAGCCAGTGCAGGGTGGAAAGTCAAGGAAAAATATTTTTTAGTCACACTGATCAGCCTGGCTGCAGAATTTCAAACCAAACAGGAGATAATGAGGTAACCCCAAATTAAACCTGAGCGTATTGAAAGTCATACAGTGAGAAAACAAGAGACAAAAATCATCCAAATCAAATTAACCCACTTAAAATACCAATTCTCACAGTTCCATTGTTGTCACACCTTCTATCTTTGCATGTTCACGGTTTAGGAAAAAAAAATAAAAACCTTTTTAAGTCATCAGAGACTTTCCCACTTTAATACAGGGGCTGGTATTGGTAATACTTTTGGGGGTTTTATTGGAATTTCAAAATCTAATGCAATGTACTCCTTAAAAACAGCGCAAGATGTTCCTCCACAACCAGCTCCCACACTCAAGCACTGCCAAAGGGTGAATACATCAATAATATAAGACTCTTTAATATTCTTCACTATGATTTTTTTTTTTTTTTTTACTTAAAAAATTACAAGATCTATGTTACAGTTCTTTGCTTGTTGGTACATTTATATTCTAAGTTTTATGTGTAACAGTGACCTAAATCAAATGTTCTGGATTATTGATAAAACAAAGATCAAAGTGGATCCACACAATCCTTGTTTCAGAACAAATGTTTTGTTTTCAACATTGTTGATTGGAGATGAAGTAGTCAGGGATGGATGACATCAAAACCAGCTTGGTCACTGCTGTGTTAATCTGATTTTTATTGTGTTCTCACTAAGAAATTAGTGAACAGCAGCACAAAAATCACTCAAACCGCAGCTGCAACTAATTGGTGCCAGTGTGTGTGTTAGAAGTGGATCTGGAGGTTGTGGGTTTACTGAAGGACTAAACCACAACTGAACTGAGTTTTGAATTTCAAGCAGATGGAAGCAAAACTTGTGAATTTTATATGATTTCTTTGGCACCCCTCTGCACGGAGATGATCATTATACCCTTATCTTTTTCTTAAGACCCCTTCTTTTCTGTCCCCCCCTCCCTTCCTCTCACACCTACAGCAGGACTGCAGCTACAGTATTTCTCTTATAATTTAGATGCACTCTTGCCACTGTAGCTCTTTATATTTTGTTATTTATGGATATAGAAAAAGCAAGTTTTGTTCATTTTGGCATCCAGAAACCTAAACCTCCAAATAATTTAATAAAACTAGATACCTCATAGCAGTGCCATTTATGACCCCCTCGTGTACACAAAGCACAAATGCACCCGAACTTGGTACTCACCAAAATAGAGGTATTGTTTTGGGTGGTCGTCCATGGTGTCATTGGGGGTCCAGATGAATAGCCCTTAATCTGAGCTAAACAACAAAAGTAATCTGAAGCTCCTATGCTGAATAGTTTTTGAGTTCTAAGCACTTTTGTATGTCCAGACTAAAGCTGGGCGATATAGACAAAAGAAATAAAATCTCGATAATTTTTTTTCATTTTTCGATATTGATAATCTTTCTCTTTCTTTCTTTCTTTCTTTCTCTTTCTTTCTTTCTTTCTTTCTTTCTTTCTTTCTCTTTCTTTCTTTCTTTAAAAAAAACCCTGCTGTCAAACCCTGCTTGTTTACTAGAACATCTATGGATATGATAAACTACAAAAACATTTGAAACAGTCTCCTTGAGAACATGGTGATGTTCTCCTGATGATGACGAGGAGGGGGTAAATGTTTATGTTCATCAGTGAACAAATCTGACTTGGCATGCACGCACTGTGGCGCACTCCTGTGGGAGTGGTCTTGGCTCGGTTCAGGCTTGGTTTGAGCTTTGGGTAGCTACTCGTGCATGGACTGTATGCATCCTTGTCAGTGATGGAGGTGTTTATACTTGGCGCTTACATTATTGTAGTATTCTCCATGTGGCAGAACACTTTATAACTTGTGAAAT
>JARVJO010030725.1:0-11502 GCA_031762555.1 Cynodonichthys magdalenae | reverse complement strand
GCTGTCATTTTCATGAACGAACACTTCCTGGTATGTGGGGCAGGAAGTGTAGCCTTATATGGTGTTTTTGGGGTAGTAATTATGCTAATCTCCTCTCCTCGTACACGGGCACCTGATACGCATTCATCATGTTTACGTTGCTCATTTACACACTTTTCCTGAAGATAGAAGCGTTTGTTGAACCTGACATGGCGTGTTCGTAAGAACCGTTCGAACAAACAAAAGTAAAAGAAATTTAGGATAAGAATAGGAAAATGTTCTTGCATGAGGCCCATTGTATTCTGGTTATTTTTTTTGGTTATCTTGACTTCTTTCTTTACAGATGTGATTAAAAAACTCACTCAACATTTTAACACTGGCAGTCTGTTATAACTACATAAACAGTCAGAGATAAATCAAGAGTGACCAGTATTCTGAGCCGAGCGATATCATCATACCAACAAGATGGACGTGACATAAAAAAAGGATGTTTCATCATCGCTGTTTGCATCAGAAACCCTCCTCCATCTCTGAGTCATGACTCAACACAATGACACATGCTTTTAAGACTTTGTGATGCTTTGCAAAGAATGAACTCATCTGAAAGAAATGAAGCAAATTTGCTAAAAAAAAACAAAAAAACATTGACATTATATTTCTTATGCGCCACAAAACTACTAGAAACCTAATTATTGTTACTGGAAGTTAGACAAACAGGACAGGGATTATACTTTTGTTTTCAGATCAGCACCCCCAAGTTAAGACGTTTTTCAATACCTGGTTTAATCTTACAACTGCTTTTTATTACCTCACTTTAGTTTCAAATCCTGTCCTTCATTTGCCCAATTCAAACCAGAGCTATCTTTAAGAAAATCGGAGGTTCAGTTTGTCACTGTAGCTGCCGCTTTGATGGGAGGATTCACCCACTGAGTCCGTGCTGCCTAATCTACCTTTTATCTTTTCCCTACATACGTCTGCTCTCCTCCATCTGCTTAATGCCCACCTGAGAGGAAAGCCTAACATCAAAAAGACACGTTACTCACAAAATATCAAACACTGACCAGGTTTAAATCTCCAGCTAGTTTGTCTCAAAGAATACCCTTCTTTGTTTATTTGCTTGTTGTGCTAATATCCGAATGTGCATCATTTCTTAATAGAATTTAAAATCTTGCTTGTAATGTACAAAACTTAAAAGAAAGTTGTTTCTTTCCACAGTCGCCACTGTGATGCTCAGAATGAAGGATTGCAACAAAGGGAAGACCTGCTGGTTTCCCTAAATAGACAATCTTTCCATTAGTTGGCGTTTCATAATGTATTCAATGTGAATGTATTGCATTAGAACTGGAATGAATTGACTGTAACTCCATTTAAATCTCATTTGGATAGACTTGCTATTTTTGTTGTATAGTGCCCTTAGACAACGTTTGTTGTGAACGGACGCTAGATCAATAAAATTAATTCAATTGAAATATCCCCTACAGACAAAATAAGCAAAATGCAGGGTACAAAACCAGATGATAAAAAGCAGCTCATGTGTTGCATAAATACAGGACAAAACAGACACCAAATAAGGACAAATTTCTGAACACATTACTGGTGCAACAAAGTGAACGCACTCAGCTTCAGAGAGCTCCATGTCTGAAACAGCAGGCACCGTGTTGAGTAGAGGGACCGGTGCAGGCCTGACTGCGGTGCGACCCCTCTGGATCACCTCCATCACATATCTGAGGGACCGAAACAAAACAGAATCTGTGTAGAAAAACAACAATAACTTTCTAAACCCTCATCTCTGGCTCAGACTCTAATAAAACATGGTGATTGAGAGAACAGATAACAGTGGCAACGTTTTATTTGGTACCTCTGCTTGGGTCCACACTTAATCTTTTCCTCCTCAAGCCGCCGACAAACCTCCTCCAGCTGGATTAGGGGGCTTGGGGCTGGATTTGGGGGCATGGTGGGGTCCTGGATGAAAGGGTGAAACGGCTGCACGTTGTTGCGTTGCTGACCGCTGAAGCCCTGATGTGTTGGTCCGGATCTGTCTGCAAAGCTGAGGTCTGGGGCCCACGTGGATCCAGAGATACTCCTGAAGATAAAGTTCATCAGCAGTTATTTCCCTATTCTGAGTGACTGCACAAAGTCTTTGTTTGACATTCTTCTTTAACTGTTTCGACTTGCCTCTTTGTTTTTTAACAAAATATTTCATGAAGAAATTACATCTTAGAAAAACTAGAAGGAGAAAATCTTTGACCATATTAGGTCATAGGTCAATTTCTATAAAAGGATGCCAAAAAAAGTTAAATTTAGCTCAACATCTTTAAAATTGATTCAGTTAAGGAAGAAATCACTTAATTCAAGATGTAAAAAGTAACTAAAACATGCTAAACAAGGCTAAAAGCAGCAGAAATAAGTTGAAATTATCAGACGGCCGGTGAAAGGAGATTAAAAAAATTTAATTAGCATAAAAAACAAGAGAAGGAGTACAAAACGTTTCAATTTGTTTTAGATAAGCTAAAAAAATCAACAATAACACAGAAAAACTAAATTAGAAGCTGAAGGAATCTGAAATTAGCACAAAAAGGTAAAAACAAAAACTGAACCAGAACAAAAGTTGAAAAGTACAGTAAAGATTTATGAACATTTTGAACAAATTTAAGTCTATTTCGTTTTTTTAGTTAATTTAGATTTTGAAGATTATTATTGTTTGAGTTTATACTTGAGGAAAAAAGGGGCAGATATTATTTTTTTTCTTCTCTCTGCTTCCTTTCATTTCATTGTATTTTCTTTTTATTGAACATATAATTAATTTTGTTTTACAGAAATGAATAAAGATTTTGAATTGAAGTAAATTGGATATTAGAGACAACAACCTAAATATCTCAAAAAGTATAAATTGCTGAAATACCAAAAGTCATAGCCAAACTGTCCTGAAGGAGCTGAGCATTCTGATATATACGATTTTGAAATAGCACAAAAATTATGGAACAAGATACATGCCCAAAAACGTATCAAAGAAAAAAGGATCTTAATAGTGTGAATGCTTACTAGTGTTGATTATATTCACTGGATGCAAATCCACAACTGAAAAGTTTTAGAGTGAATCCAAATCAAGATCAACACCAGAGCCAACTGACCTTAGCCAACAAAAGATGGTTCTGACTCAGTCAGTTTTACAGATATTGAGCTGAAATTTGATGTTAATGACTCTCAGCTACCATAACAACACAAACTATGAGCATGAGTACTTTCAAGGTTTGACCAAAAGAGCTACAACTCTGCCATTTCTTAACATAATATGATTTTAGTCTAATACTAATGCATTGCTTCAAGAACTGCTAGATCTTTTAATTTATCTAAAAGTTGACTAAAGTCATTGATTACTGACCCGTACGGAATCCTCTTGTGTTGAACCATTTCTTTCTGACCTTCCAACAGCCACAAGAGAATCTTCTGATTTTTCTCCATCTCCACTGCAGGTTCAGACCCGTCGCAGGGCCGCACTTCTTCACTCCTCTTTAACGCTCTCTTACACTGTGTACCACCTCTGTTGTTTCACAAAATAAAATAAAAAACAGTAAGAAGAAAACCTGAAAGGAGTTTAGTTCTATGAATGACAGAAAACAGAGTTTGTTCCACACCTGTAGCCGGTGTGTTCCACAGGGTTGGATCCCACGCCACCATCTGCAAAGCTGCGAGACTTTGAACCGTAATAACTCTCCTCTGAGCTCCATGGAAAACCACCGTGTGCACGTGTGGCCGTCTCAGCCTCCACCTGCTCTTTGAGCTTTCCCACTCCTGCCTGGTGGCTGTGATGCATGTGTCTGTGATGGTGCACGTGGCCCGTCTCTCCTTTAAAGCCATGCCTGGTTGGGTGTTTACCTGGGCCTGACTGTCCCACCCCTTTGAATCTTGGGAAACCATCCGGGGAGCACGACTTGGGAGAGTGGCGGTCAGCCCCTGGAGACTCGCGGCCCGGCGTCTTCATGACCCGCTGGACGTGGTCGTCCAAGATGAGCTCTGGGTTTTCCTCATGGGCATCTCTGTAGGTTGTGTCAGCGTACCGGGGGTTGTAATTCAGTGAATAAGCACTAGAGGGCAGCCTGAGACTGGAGAATAATGAGGCTGAGGATGTGGTGACTTCATCGCCTTCCTCCTCCTTTAATACAAAAACACAAAACGGGATCAAATAAGAAAGCATAAACTGTGTAAACAAACACAATTTGCTAGTCACTATTTTAACCTAAAATTAACAAGATAAGATTAGACTATTTCTAACACCAAAAATGTTTCACTTGTTACTGAGTCTGTATAAGTCTGTGAACAAGTCTGGAACACAAGCCATCTGTACTCACAGCTCAGTTCTGTCATGACAAACAGATCCATGTTCAACTCTGACTGGGACAAAACTGTGCTACGACAGAATCTGCTGCGAGGACATTTACTGGGTGGGGGGATGCAGCTTTTATATTAGTTGTTGATATATTTTTCCTGTTTTTTCATGTTTAGCAGATTTACTCTTATATTTCCTCTTATCTTTACGCTTGTCTGATTCCACCATGTTCACCTACAGACTACAGTCAGCCTCATGTGGGTCAATCATGTCGCGTTTTTTGGTGGATTCAGACAAGTGCTTTGTTTATGTCGAGTGCACACCCACATTTCAGAACTGCATATCAAAATATTTGGAAAACTACTGGAGTAAATGCTTTTAAAAGGAGACGTGATGTTTTTAAATCCTTCAGTTGGGGTCTACATAAAGTGGAACTGCAATGCTTCGGTTTAAATTCCTCCTTATTGTAACCTTTTCTGAGATGTGTTTCAGATCAACTCGTTTTGAGGCTGTCTCTTTAAATCCAAACGAGGGGCTTTACACCCTACTCCCCTCCAGCTTCCAGAGTGGTCCATTCTAGTTTAATAGAGGGGTTTACGACAAAAACATTTGATTTACAAATGAAGAAAAGGTGTCAGCAACAGAAGACTTGTCCGTCCAGTCTTACATGTTGGAGCCAGAGTCTGACCCAGAGCCAGAGGAGAATGAAGACCACCAAGCTCCAGACCTTATTTGTCAGTTCCATCCCAAATACTGTGATGTAATAGTTCAGAAAACATCAAAGAAAATAGATAAAACTGAACGGGTTGAAAATTATGACCCAAAAAGTATATAAAGATATCTACGAAGCACCACAAGAAACTAGAGTCAACTTTCTGCACTCCTAGAGGCTCCAAGTCCACAACAAAATTTATTTATTGGCTAAAAAAAAAGGATTTTGCATGCTATGTCTCACCATTTGATATAGCTCAGGATAACCTTTGATATATTTTGAACATTTTATAGTTTGCAATGAGTACATTCAGTTGCTCAGCTCAGAATATATTTCCAAATGAAGGAAGTCATTGCATTTTTACCTTCAGCTTTTTTATAAAGCAGAGCTAAGTCTCTGTGATGGCAGCTCCGTCTTCTTTCCTTTCAGGCACCGCCACATAAACCGTTCACTCAGGGAGTCAATAGTTGGCACGAGTACTGAGGGAGATTTCATTTGCAGTAACGGCAACCTTTTCATCACCGTTCAAGTGGCATCAAACAAGCGTCTCACTCTTCCAGGCTTACAAGTGGCCGAGTGTGCAGGTGCTCCATCTGATTCATTGACAAAGCCAGATTGCTGTCAGGCCAAGAACAGAATTCTCCAAATGATTCATCCCGCTTTACTCCACGCTCACATGGCTGGCCTCGTTTATTTCATTAGGGACAGATGGGTTTAGGTTTCCTTTGTCTCTGAAAGTTAGGAACCTGATGGCCCGGTACACACATGTCCACCTGTCAGGCTTCCACTGACACGCTCTGCAATCAGCTTATTAAATCGTCCTGTTATTTCGGTAAAGTACGGAATAAAATGCTCTTTGATATCAACATTTGTACCATGACAATTCTTCACAACTATTTAATCTTTTCTGGCTGCTTCAACAAGGAGCTTTTCTTCATAGTTTCAGTTCAAAACACTGTCTGATCATAAAGATCTGACGTTCTCGGTTATTATTGCCCACCGCCGAAGGCAAAAGGCATCAAGGTTTTTGCCCATGTGAGTGTGGTTGTTGGTCTGCTTTAGCAAAATATCTCATGAACCACTGGATGGATTTAATTAAAACTTATAAAATAATCACAGAATGGACAACTAATGTTTATTACCCTTTGAAGACAATCCCATTTAAAATGGCTGTCACTGCCAACTGCCTTTAGGAAACCCAAAAAAGCAGCTAGTTTTACAGATACTGAGCTGAGAAATATCCCCAACACATATTCCGAGCACTTCACACTGCATAGGACTTTTGGTTAAAACTTTGGTTTTAACTCTGTCCCTTCTCAGATAAGATGATTATAGTTTAAAACTCTGGCGTGAAAGGCAGCAGGCGATTGCAGGGTATCTGCAGCTTTTAGCAAGTCAAATTAAATACTTTTTAAGACATTTTAATGCCACCTTGAATTCAATGTAAGAATTGGAGTTTGGTCACGCGTTTGGTCCATCAACACTGGATTGAAAACCACAACACAAGTTTGTTTGTTTTTTGTTTTTTCTCATTACCATCAGGAAATGCGTTGCAGAGACGACCGGGAGAGACGGAGAACTTTAAACGCTTTTGTCCAACAAAATTTAAGACCTTTGAGTAACGTATTTAAGACAAGCTTGCACGATTTCTTTAAATGAAATAAAGACCTTTAATGATTTAAATGAAATTTCATTTGAAATTGAACATCTTCAGGTATCCATATTTGAACATGTTAGCAGTGATGCCCACATTTTCATCCTACCAGCACACGTGACTGGAATGTGTAAAATAGAGAGAGTGGGTTTTTTATCAAACTAAGAGGAAAAAGTAGGTTTTGTGTGTGTGCTGTCCTTGTTGTACCATATTTAATGTAATTGATCCAAGACAACGTTCTTCAGTGTGAAACCCTCTCTCCTTCACGTGCTTAATTAAATTATCAATGTGCTGAATCAGCTTGTGCTTTTAGAGACAGAAAGTTAAACAGTAAAGATACCAGTCGGACTCTCTTCAGCCGCTCTTCCAGTTTCTCTCGCGCCTCCCTCTCCTTCAGGACGCCCTCCAGCTTCCCGATCAGCTCGGCGGCGAACCTTTCCGGCTCCACGTGGATATCCTTAGGAATCCGGTTTGTGCGCTGGAGAAGGAAAAGTCAAACTGTGAGCAGGAAATTTGGTCGTTACTGTTAGGAACAGTTTGAGCCCTTCAGTACCTCCATGTTACTGAACACTGGAAATATTGAACTGAAAACTGGAGAATTACTTTCAAATGTATCTTAAATGTAAACTTACCCACCACCATTTAAGCTAAGATCACCTTATGGTGAGAAATGACAGAGTTGTACCATTTAGTCCAGGGGTGTCAAACTAATTTTTACTGAGGGGCCACATGAGCATTAAGGTGGCCCTCGAAGGGCCGGTTTTAATAAACTTCGACTAAAAACACAAAACATCATGTTCCTTGTTCTTACGGCTGAACACCGCTAACAAACGATAACTTAGCTCTACGTGGTATTTCCTGCATAGAAACTGTTTTAACACGTCCTCTTATAATCACTGAAAAGTACTAAGTGTACGACTAACTAAATGTGAACTAAATAATAAAAAATACTATTGAAAGTAAAAGAGTATAACTAGATGAGTTGTGATAAGTCTTGAATTCTGAACTCTCCCACATTCTGACATTCTTATTTTCCAGTTTAAATGCACCACTTGTAAGTGGGAAATTCCCACTTCCCACTATAACTGGACCGCAGTAAAAGTATCTGGAGAAAATGCAGTGAAATGGAGATTTTACATGGTGAATTTCGCCAGCGGCTTTTGAGCCTTGTGCACCTCCATCTATTGGTAAGATGTTGTCACTTTGCAGGTAAAATAAACAACATGCATTATGGGAGATGTACAGTAGTTTATTGTCAATGCTGGCTCTAAAGAAGCATATGCTTATTTTAAGACATTAAAACATCTTTGAAGCTCTCGGGGCCACATAAAATACCTGGGTGGGCCACATGTGGCCTGCGGGCCTTGAGTTTGACACGTGGTTTAGTCAAATGTCAACAGTAACATTATATAGGAGATCATGCAATATTACGATGTTAAGCAAAATATTGTCCATCTTTTTTTCATTCAGGCACTAATTACACTTTACTTTCAATTAACATTATTGAACCTCATTTTTTGTCATTTGTTAAAAAATACACTCAATCAATTAAAACAATTATTTCCACAATAGTATATTCACTATCTTGAGTTTCGGCTTTAAAAGGGGTTTAAACTTAATATTTGTATTATAAATCCTTCACATATTTGCAAAACATTTCAAAAAATAAATTCTGCTAGCATTTTTGTTTTACATTACAGTGTAATTTTGTGATTATTAAAGGAGACATGCTTTTCAATCATTCTTTTTCACATTTAAATCATTCAGTTGGGGTCTATAAAGTGGAACTGCAATGCTTTGGTTTGAATTCCTCCTTTTTGTAAGTCCACAAGCCCCTCTTTTACCCCTTTTCTGAGGTGTGTCTCAGATCAACTCGTTTTTAGGCTGTCTCTTCCAAACCAGTTCATTCTAATTTGAGGCATCATGCAGCGCAGAAACATTTTATTTACAAACTAACTAAACTAAATCGGTTAAGTAAATTCAACATTGAATTTTTACAGTGCATAATTTGACGTAATAATTCAGAAAACGGAAAATAGAGAAAACTGAACTGAAAAATATGACCCAAACAGAACATTAAGATATCTATGCAGCACCGGGAGAAACTAAATTCTAATTTTCTGCACTCCTATGGACTCTAAGTACAACAAAATGCATTTAATGGCTAAAAAAGTGGATTTTGCGTGATATGTTCCCTTTAACTAATGAGGTTAATAAAACCTATTTTTAGACAGCAAGTATAATCTCCTTAATAAGGATTCTAGTGATGTGTATATCTACGCTGCAGACATGTTAATTCAAATCTGTTAAAAAATTATCTGAAAATGAATTTATGAGAAACTGCATAGGAACAGAAAATAATATTCCAAATAAAAAAAAGACCTTCACGCCAATTCTTCTAACCAACACATTTATAAAATACAAAATAAAACACAGCGAGTGTTCACAGATTTGCTCTCTACTCTTTAGTCGATCCATACAATCTAACAGGGAGCTGTGTGTGGAGTTATAATTTCACTCCTCACTCCGAGGCCTAATTAGGGCCAAGGTTTTCCTACGAAGAAGCAGCAGAAGCTGCAGAGGGAGGCATCAGGCTGTCACACAGGAGGATTCATGTCTGCTAGACTTCAGCGCGCAGCAGCTCAGGCAGGCATCAAGCTGCATTTAGACAGCCTTCTTTTTCACCATCAGCTATTCTTATACTCCATCACAAGCCGTGGAACACAGCGCAGCCTAAATATGCACATCTCCACTGGTGGAGCAGAGAAATGTTAAGCAGAAACAGACAGTTACAAAGAGAGGGATGTAGAGGCAGAAAGTGAGAGGGGGAAAAGGAAAGAAGCCATGAATAACTCACAGGTAAATGAGGTAGTGGCACTCGCCCATTTGCTTTGGCACTTTCGTGCATCTCCCGGCGATGCTGTTTGCGGTATCGGTAGGGTGGAACCCCATCTCTGGAATTAACAACAAAGAAATTTTCATAAAACAGACTCATGAATAAACAACAGAGGCAGCTTTGAAGTTGAGCGCTTCTCACTGCGTTTTTTTTTTTTTTCTTTTTGCCTGAAACAAACACCTAAAAAGTCTTTGCTGGATTCTGGTGTCCCTGATGCACCATGTGTGGTCCAGCAGATCACATGCATGAATGTGTAATTCTGCGTAGTACTGGTCGTACTGGTTTTCACTCTCCCCTGTGCCGAAAGCTCAGGATAAATTAGCTTTTAATCCATTCAGCTTCAAAAACATTTTTGTCCAGCTGTGCAAACGTTGAAGGCTCTTCAGATAACCCCACACACACACACACACACACACACACACACTGAATCTGCACCAAAAACATTATTTTTTTTAAGATTTTTCTTTCAGTAGACTTACCTTGACCTATGGTCTCCACTGACATCTAAGCTTTAACAAATCACAGATGACTAAAAATGATGATGTTGGTTTTGAAACTTGTAAGCTAAATAAGTTACAGTAAAGAATCACATTGGTTCTTTTAAATCAGTAGGTAAAGATTCTCATTCCTGTGCATTAAATCGATTCAACTAGAAGGAAGAATGAGTTAAATGGAGGCAACTGATGAGATCCTCTTTAATAACAGATCACACAACTGGGAATTTTGGGTTCAGATAATAACTTCAACGCTGAGACCAGCATTAAAGCCCAGCATAATAAGATTTAATAACAACCCTGTGCTGAACGCATTTGTATGATACTTACACACTGCTGTCTGTGAGGGAAATGGTTTCTGCATCACTGGACATGCTCTGCTGCTCGCTATCGTTGGCGCTGGTGGCTGGAGCCAGAACGTGGCCGGTGTTGACGTAGTATGGGTTGATGGGTTCTCGACACGATGCATGCCTGAAACAGGAAAAGGAAACAAATGCATAGAAATCTGTAACCGAGTTTATTTCAAATCAAGGACAATGCACAGCTGCTACCAGAAAACAACTGCAGGTCCCCATCTAATAAGGTTCTTTTACTTTCTCCATTTAGAAATTCTATACTTTTTCAATATTGTTGAAATTTATGCCATTTTTGACATTACCTTTTACCTTTACCTTTAACACACTTAAATCCTAAATCTGACTTTTGATTTGGTGGATAACATGTATTTCTTTAATAAACAGCAAATGTGGAAAAAAAATCTCTGCTTGTTTGAGTGAAATAACTACACTAAGTGTAGACAGACCAACTAAATGTTACAGTTTAAAACTGTCCTTGTGTCTGATTAGTTTGATGTAGGCAAGTATACTAGCTGGTAACACTGTTTGCTTTTACCAAACTAAAATCACTGTCAGAGAATGGATCGGATAAGCGGAACACCAGAGATGCACATTATTCCCACAGTACAAAAAAAAAAAGGTGAATTCTTTATTTGACACCATTCACACTCATCAACTTAGCAGAACAGACCTCTAACAGGGCTTGTGTACATGAATTATAGATGCTATGCATCATTATTTTTTATTCAAATTGGAATCCCCTGGAGCATTTACCCCGAGCTTCTCCCTGCTTGGAATGCAGAAGCGCGAGTTCAAATGAAACCTTTGTGACCGACAAATCTTTATTAACACCAACAAATGATGGAAAATCATTTACAACTCCAAGATGGTGAAAGGGCAGCACGACACAAAAAAACAAACACAAAAAAAGGCAATAGAGTTTGTAGTGAATGCAGTAAATTAAAAAAGCATGGCCTTAGGAAATTAGTATCTAATTTAACTTGTGGTTTGATAAAATACACATCAGGAAACCGTCCGTCCGTCCGTTTTCTTCCGCTTATCCGGGGTCGGGTCGCGGGGGCAGCAGCCTAAGCAGAGAGACCCA
>JARVJO010030724.1:0-11502 GCA_031762555.1 Cynodonichthys magdalenae | reverse complement strand
GTCTGTCTGTTTCAGGTTAGTGGGCAACATTCAGGAAACCATCACGTGGAAAAATGAGTCTCTCTGATTGGTTGATGCGGCTCGTCAAGCAGCAAAAGTTCAAATTTTCCAACTCAAGCGTAGGCTGCTTTGGACGCGCCGCACCCATGAAAAACGCTTAATATTTTGGGTTCCACCATACTACAAATTTTGACAGAGTTCTGAATATTAATCTGCTATCATTGTTGGCCCTGCTTATTAATGTGATCGATTACGGCAGGCTTCACAGTGGTGGAAGAGCTGTAGCACTGCAGAGAGCAAGGGGGATGAACCTATAAGGTGTGCTTGTTCAAATTTTCAGGCTACGTATGTCAAAACTCCCTACTGCAGCTTTAAGCTTTTATCTGCACTTTTGCTATTTTTAGCTTTTAGCTCATGATTATTATTATTTTTATTTACTATTATTTTTTTGATATTAACTACTGTTTAACTGTTTGTTTTTGTAATTTAGATCATTTTGACTTTATTAACTCAGTTTCAGTAATGTTTTATTGCTGTCTCCATGCTCCAAGCTTTAACAAATAGCCCTGCATGCTGAGAGCAGCTTTATGATTGGCTTTGTTCTCTGCTACAGCATCCCATGAGATGGAGTCAGTACAACCAGAGTAAATGTTTTAAAATGACTCAGAAAAATCATTAGTTAGTTTTTGTTTATTTTTTGAGACACAAAATGCATTGTTTTTAATTAGTTGGAGAAAAACTGGCTTAATTTGGTGTTTAACAAAGTCTGAGTGGAGGCATAGATCTGCAATAGTTTTAATTAGGTTTGTTTTAGAGATATTCAGCTTCTGCTTGACTTTCTGTTTAATTAAAGATGCACCATCGACCGTCTGCAGTTAGCCTCACTCCCAAAAAGGAGGGTGGGTGGTTGTTTGTGTCTACATGTATGTGTGGGGCTTTAGAAAACACTGCTTGTGTGTGTATCCTCACTCAGACCCTCTCCAGGCTCCTCAAGAACAGAGGCTTGGAAAGAGTGTGATGACAAGACTGAAACAAACCAATAAAATCTTTATCTAAGGAGTTTTATTATGTTCTTTAAATCAGACAGTTTATTAAAAAATACATTAATCATATCAATCACAGGATTATTGTAGGATTAATGCAAGTTGTGTGATTGAGGCAGATAGTTGGGTTTCTTTGTGGTGAATTAATATCCTGAGAAATCCTGTGCTGTCCTGAGGCAGCCAGGCAGGAGAGCAAAAACGACCGGTTGGGTCTAGAACCGCCTTTTGGTAATATCTCCTCCCCTGGGCTGGGTCTTTAAGCTGCACTTCCTCATCACAGAGCACACCTCCCCTCCCCTCGGCCCACCCTGTGACTCCTGCAGGCTCTCAGCAGCAACAACTAGCAAACATCCGGTGAAAACTCTGTCTGCTGAGCTCCTAATAATAACCACCTCTCCCTCCAGTCATCACCTTTGAGGAAATGGATTTTCAGATTCCATGTAAACTATGCTGAGCTTCAGCATCACACTCTGTTCAATAGGTATGATTATAAAAAAAAAAATTGGAAGGATTCGGGAAGTTCTGATTTGTACCATTATTGTTGAAAAACATTTTATCATAATGAAATTGACAACTGATACGATACTGAAAAATCTGTTCTAGGAAAAATCATGAGTCATGTTTATCATACATGCTTTGGGGTCTGGTTGGGCTTGATAAAGTGCTATAAGTTCAGTTTATCATTTACCATACTTGCATTATAATCTGCTTGTTCCAAACGCGGGTTGCAGATGCAGCAGCATGAGCCTGCTCTTCTGGGAAAATTCCTTGGAAGCATCCCTTGGTCAACTAAAAGATACATTCTTATGTCCTGGATCTTAACTGGTGTCTTCTCCTAGTCAGACATGCCTGAAGCACCTATAGGGAGGCGCCCAGTATACATCTTTACCTGAAGCCCAAACCACCTCAACTGGATCTTTTCGATGTAGAGGAGCAGCTGCTCTCCTCTGAGTCTCTCCCGGATAACTGAACTTCTCACCCTATCTCCAAGTGACAGTCCAGCTACCCTGTAGAGAAAACTAATTTCAACCACCTGTATCTACATTCACACACTGATGGTGGTAAGCTCCAGCCACAGCTGCCCTGGGGCACACTGACAGAGGCGCCATGCAACGGCGCCACCGGACCCTCTGACCACCATCAGTAGGCATAAACATGCATGTTGACTGAATACATACAAACTGTTATCATTAATTGTATGTTCCTGTAAACACATCAGTATAAGGCACACAGTGACATGTCAGCCACAGACATTGATTACATCTGCCTCATATGATGTTACTTTTCATAAAATGTTTTGAAATGAAAGATAAGAAAAGTTCAGAACATTGTGTTGGTAATCAGTTTGCTCTGAAAACCTCTTCCTCTGGGAATCCTAAAAAAAAATAAGTGTCTCCCACACCACACACTCCGTGTTGCCTGCAGCGCCTCCTCCTTGCAGCAGCTGTCACAGCCACGTCAAGTGGAAAATAGATGCCATGCTTTTGTTTGGCAGTAAATAATGGTGCAATCAGCAGTAAAATACCTGCAGCAAATCTTAATAAATCACACTGTGGGATTTATTTAAATAATCCAATTTCAAAACTGTGCTCTGTAACTGAATCTTCCATAAAAATAATGCAACGAGATCTGTCACTGCACTTCCTTAGTCAACAGTATTATGCCAAAATGTGTCAAGCACAAACCTTCAGTAAACCTTGACGACATTTTTTCTGACAATTCTACCAAGTGTTAAATACCACCCGCTGCCAGGCAAATGCGGATGATAAAGTTTTTGCCAATATTTGTCTGTGTGACTTTCTGTTACCAAAATATCACATTGTGGCTGCCACATCAACTAATTTTAGAAAACATAAGAATGACTATATTTCAGTCAGTTCTGCAGAGTTTTTAAGAAATGAAGTGGTTGTATGTAAAAAAAACATTTACAACAATTATTCCAAGCGCTACTTTTTGCATGAGATATTTTCTTATTATCTTAGCAGTACCTGTTGGAGTCAACCCAGTTTGTCTGTTAGCAAAATAACTCATGAACCACTGTATGGGTTTATTGACACTTTGATAAAATAAATCATTATTCAACTAATTATTCCTTACAGCCAGCCCAGTTCAAGATGACTGCCACAGCTAAGTAACAATAGCTTACGTAAAAATGTTACAGATACATGTCAACCCATTTGGATGTCTACCTGGCCTTTCAAAATCTGCAAAATACACAAAAAATGTGAATTACTACAAAAATATTTTGTGTATTCCATAGGTAATAGGTAGTTAGGTATTGTTAAATAGTTATTTTATTACAATTACACTAACTAGCTGTAATTACATTTTAATACAATGTACATAGTATTTTGAAGTTTACTTGATAATGTGTTGGTAAATAACAGGTACTATGAGGTACTATTAAACCATAATTTGATTGTAATTACCAATTAAATTTGTTTTACTATTAAATTTACTACATAATTACTTAATAGTTACATGGTAAATAGAGGACCATTAAAGATAAAGTTTTCAAAATTTAGTAAGGTAAAGATGGGGGTTATTCACAACATATACCAAAATGACAACATCTTCATCATTTTCCACATAAGATTATCTTCGTTTTAATCTCTGGTATGAAAGGTGGCAGGGGATATGCCAGTGTTAGGTATTTTATAGTATTGGCTAAAGCTTTGGAAATGTATCTGTTGGTTCATATAATTTGACACAACTACTACAGTCGGTTTACACAGTATGTCCTGGCTCTGCTGATGCTGGTATTGATTTTTTATGGTCAGTGCTTTCTGCTCTTTCATCAAGATTACATCAGTATTCATGTAGAACTGCTGCTCAGGTACAAAGGGGACAATTCTACATTTCATGTTCTCACTCGGTCACCATTAATAGTATTAGTTGTACGTAATGATTGATAAATAAAGTGACAACGTGGTTGCTGGTTCTAAAACAATAACTATTTTATCCAATGTTTGCTGCAGAATTTAGATATGGTTTTAAAATGAGCTATTTACAAGCTGTTGGTTTTGTGATGAAATCAAGCAGCATCTTATAGAGGATACTGAATTGAATTAGATTAATGCAAATAAAATGCATTATGTGTATTGTGATTTCTTATTCTCTACTACCACAGTAACACTTGTTGCCAGTTTTAATCAAATACATTGTACAGTGGGAATCACTCAAAGTAACTAATACTTTGGGATTTACTTTCAGCTACCACCCCACCTAATTTTAGTTGTAGCGTGCAGTGCAGTCTGCAGGTACAATCATGTTTGCTTTGTCTAATGTCAGTTGGATGGGGTGGTTATTTTGGATTGGGGTAACTAAAAAAACATTCAGTTATAGATGAACAATTATTGATAACTTACTTTCTGAGAGTTTATTTAAAATATGTCCAGTGATCAGAAGATATTTTGCTAATGGTACAACTAAACATCTGCACACACATTGACACAGGTCAAAACATTATTATTTTTCCACCTCTGTTGTGGGAAAAATATATATGAATAAATGAATGCATTCATTATTACCTACTAAATCACAAAAGCAATTAAAAATGCATAAAACTAAATTTTTTGTTTTAATTGCCTAAAACCATTTTTTGAATCTTTTTACAAATTGCCTTTTTAAGGCTAAATTCTTGTAAAGCATGTCTACAGAAATTTAATGAAGTCTTGAAGTCAAATGCAACAAAAACTTAAATCTGTAATTTCACAGTTTATTTGAATATTATAGTTTTATTCAAAGCTGCCAGATAAAAAGCACAACTGAAAGAAATAAAAACAATTTATGCAGAGAATGCTACAGTCAGCAGATTGATTGTTCACATGTGAGTACGTTGGAATTTGGTAAAAAATAAATGTTCACCAAAAGCTTTTTTTTTTATTTTTTTGTGTTGTAGGAGTAGACCTTCAATGCATAAAAAAGAACTATAATATTTAGTACTCTGCATTGTGTTTAGTTTTTTTATCCTTAGCTCATATTTATGCATTGAAATCTAGGTTCATAGCACAGTTTGACCCTCTGAAACACACACAAGAATTGAAACACAATACTCATAAACTGTGAGATTTTATTACAAGAGGAGATATTTATAAACTATTCACAAGCCATGGGATCAGTTATGAGCATGATAGTTTCAGTAATTTATGGTGATAAGAGTAAGTGATAAAATGTTGTAAGTTGGTTGAAGAGGAGTGAAAACTCTAAGCTAACAAAATGAAAGTAAATCAAGATTAAAGCTTTACTCAAACAATAAAACAAAAATAAAAGTACTGTTGAATAACAGGTTTTTCTGTTAATAACCCAGAACAAATGTTAAATAATTTTGACACCAAAACATAATGAGCAAGCAAGGATCTGGAAATTCGACCATCAGGAGGTTTTTGTGTTACATGTTCACAGGCTGGACTCCTGTGTACGCATGAAAAACCTTGAGTCAGTTCCAGGAGGGCAGGAACAGTGTGAACTTTGAAATCTAACTTTCGCTCAAAATTTAATGATACTTAAATACAATTGATCAACATTGGAAATACTATGCTGTATGTCTGTCTGTCCGTTTTCTTCCATTTATCTCTGGTCGGGGGGGCAGCAGCCTAAGCAGAGAGATCCAGACTTCCTTCTCTCAAGCAACATTGGCCAGCTGATCAGGGGGAATCCCAAGGCGTTCCCAGGTCAGCGTGTCCTGGGTCTTCCCCTGGGCCTCCTCCCAGTGGGACGTGCCCAGAACACCTCACCATGGAGGCGTCCAGGAGGCATCCTAACCAGATGCTTGAGCTATACCTTAACTGGCTCCTCTCGATGTGGAGGAGCAGCGGCTCTACTCTGAGTCCCTCTCGGATGACAGAGCTTCCCACCCTATCTCTAAGGGAGAGCCCAAACACCCTGCGGAGGAAACTCATTTCGGCCGCTTGTATCCGCGATCTTGTTCTTTCGGTCACTACCCAAAGCTCATGACCCTAGATGAGGGTAGGAACGTAGATCGACAGGTAAATCGAGATAGGTAAACTCCTCCACTTGGGGACGGACCTCTTCCCCGACCCGGAGAAAACACCCTGGCTCAAGACCATGGTCTCTGACGTGGAGGCACTGATTCTCATCCCAGCCGCTTCACACTTGGCTGTGAACCGCTCCAGTGAGAGCTGGGGATCACAATCTGATGAAGCCAATCATGACCACATCATCTACAAAAAGCAGAGATGCAATCCTAAGGTCACCAAAATGGATCCCCTCGACACCTTGGCTAAGCCTAGAAATTCTGTCCATAAAAGTTATGAACAGAATCGGTGACTTATGGCAACCTTGGCGGAGTCCAAGCTGTATTTGTGACATGATTTTAAACATCAAAACACATAAATATTAAAGTGAAGATTAAATAGTTTTTTCCATCTTCAACTGCTGGAATAGAGAAAAAGTTAATTGAGACATCAATGAATAAACAATCACACAATAAAATCATGACTATACACAATAGTAAAGACTAAAGCAAGAAAAAAATATTCTTTATATCAATTCTGTGTTTATTCACAACTCCACAGAATGTTAGGGACACAGAGTCCAATTTTAGAGATGATCACTGTCATATAAGTAAGGGAGTTTTAGGGTGCAGGGCCCTTGTTACCATGGTGATTGGGTCAGAAGTGTCTGATTAGTTGGGATTCATGACTGTAGGCCTGCAGACTGTTTGAGGGAAAAATAAAAGTTTTCATGTGAGATTGGAACATATATACATCCTCTGATTGTTGGAAAAATGAATCCATGGTCGATGATGTCAAAACATTGATCCACACGGTCCGTTCTCCTACTGTGTAGTAATACAATATACAGCCCTGGTATGTACCTAGTACTTACCAGAAATCTTATTAATTTGTATGTACTGGGTATGTGTTTCTTATTTTGTAAGTACAGTGTACCAAGTCACTGCATCATACATTTTGTTCCTTATAGGTCCCAAGTAAAAACTTGAAGCATCCCTGGTATTCTACCAGTGAGTAATAGGTAAATAGCAGATATGTACCCAATACATTCCAGTTATTTTTAATTAATAACCTTTTATTTAATCAGGCAAATCACATTAAGATCACAGAATTATTTTGCAAGAGAGGCCTGGGTCTGAAGACAACCTACTGTACAGTTTTTGTCTGTGGGAGAAATATGTGGGTGTACCCAGAGAAAACCCACGCAAGTACGAGGAGAATGTGCAAACCCTGCACAAAATAAAAAACAGGTTTGAACCGGGGGATCAAACCCAGGACCTTCTTGGTCTGAGGCATAACACCATGTAGATTATGTATGTATTCATTCAAAAGAACATAAACTCCAACAACACAATATGAATGTCGCAGAAATTACAAAATGCTATGATATGCTATGATACAAATTTCAGAATCATATAATCTAAAACTGATACACAGCTCAAGATAGAAAGAAAATACAAGAAATTGTCATTATGTTAGTATTACCAAAATGTTTATCCTTGTAAGAATCTGGAGTAGGTAAAGAGACACCTCTAAAGGAAGGAGTCCGAGTGCCGCATGATTAGCATTTCACAGGTGGCATAGTTAAATGACTATAATTGAGAAAGTTTGCAATATAAGTTGCTTAAACCATAAAAATTGTCACAATGCTGCTTAGCAGTTTGTTGTTGTTCAAAAAGTCCATATAACATATTTTCATGACATCCTAGTAATACCCTTTGGGTTAGTTATGGCTGAATGTGTTGTTGTAGGGTCAGGTGAGTATTTGGTTTGGCCTAACACATTTTCTCGTATTGTTGAGTATACCAAACAGGATATGAGTCAGACCGCTCACCACAGTGACTACACAACAGGAAAGGTTTTTGAAAAGCTTTGTTTACACACAAGGTAAACCAGTTAGTTATATGGACATCTATTGTCTGGTTTATGGGCATTGCAGAGGGGTTTTGGTCTTAGTCTTGTGATCAAACTAAACCCTTAAATGTTTTTTCTGTGGACAAAAGGTCCAGTCTCCAGAGGTATTAACAGTGGAGCAATCACACTAGGAGGTTCACAAAGGAGCTCAGCAGGTTCGCAAGTTCCATGCATGAGTCACAGAAGCTTGCAGTCCTGCTGCTTGTATTTTGGACATGTTTTTTGTTTTGTTTTGTTTGATTGTTTTTCAGAACAGTCACTGACTCATTGCTAATGTTCTTTGATTTTTGTCTTGGGTGTTTAAAACTTGTCTCAAGAAATGTAGCGCTGCACCGGAAACACTCCTCAGAAAACCTGTTCCGTTTTAAAGACCACACCAGTAATAACTACTGAAAAACTGGTTCAACTCAAAACGTAGTAGTCACACAGGAAGAGTGTGCAGGGGATAACACAGGTAAGCCTAAGCTCTAGCTAGCAGTTCCTAGAAATGTAGAAGCTGCTCACATGTTTCTTGGGACATCCTGGGTCTCTGACACTTATTTCTTTTAAAAATCCAAGGGCATCCCACAATGTAGCAGTGCAGACAGAGCAAATGAGCACTAGCATTAGATTGAGTAACTATTTTGTTGGGTCACTGCTGTGTAACTTATGTTATCATACTGTATATGTGATATTTTAAATGGATGGACAAATGCTACAGTATTAGTTATGCAAAAAGACAATGTGATGTTTTTTTGTTCTCCTCTTACATAACTTAATACACTGCAGAAATGCAACACATACTGTATACTTAAGTGAGACACATGTACAAGTATTGTCATGGGGTATTCATAAGAAGAATACATATACCTCTCTTTCTTGCCAGCAGTTCACATCTGTCCCCTTTTTAAAATGCATCACACACCAAAAAGAGAAGATCAAGACAATACAATGGCAAGCTTGTCATTCAGGAAGAATGTATAATGATTTGTGTTCAACAATTCTACAATTTGTATATTTAGTATTCAGACCAGTAAAATGTGAAACCCTAACAAGTTTGCTTATTTCGATAAAAATGTTTTTGCTGTTATCAAATCAGAAATTTATTCATAAACTTAGCACAAAAAATGAAGAAATTTGTGTTTGGTAGATTATTTGTTTACTGTAACAATACATCTTAACAAAATATCTTATAACTTGAAAAACTGTTCATTTTTTTTTTTTTTTAAATGGTGCTAAATTTGTAAAGAGCAAGCATTTGTGTAATGAATAGAAGAGCTGAATATGTGTTGCACACATGAAAAACTTGCCAAATCTTGTCTGTCAAACATCCTATTTTGCTGTTGCTATGAACACTTGTATTGAGATTCAGCCCCATGTGGTGCCAATAAGATGTCATTTATAAGATTTGTTGTATTGTTGCCAACAAGCAAAATAAATAATCTACCAACACAAATGTACATGCTTTTTGTGCTAAGTAAATTTATTTAAAAATAAACTACTTTAAAAATGTTTGGCTATGAAAAACTAAATGTTTTCTTTGTACTTGTTTGGAAGAAATCTGATATTTAGCAGAAATAAAAAAAACATAAGCAGTTAGCACTTGAATGCCACCTTTTAAAAATTTACTAGAGCAGCACATACATGAGGTATTCTTGATCATCCAAATTAATATATAATCTGGGGAAAAACTGCTTTAATATATATATATATTTTTTTTTTTTATTTGTAAATAAGAAAGGGCTCCCAAATATTTCACCTGATAAAACAAAAGTCAAATAAAAATATGTCTAATATGTATTTTAGTTTATATTTTACTATGCACATATATTGCATTTCATTGTAAAATCTTAACAGTTAATTTTTTATACATACTTAGGGGTGCAACGATTCAGGTAATTCATGATTCGGTTCAGTTTGATACTTAAGTGTCACGGTTTGATATTTTTTTGAAACAAAAAAGAGAAATATCCCTGCCCTTCTTAACTTGTAATTCCTTGAAATTATTCATGAACATTTGTTTAACCTCAAAAGTACAGTTTTTAAAATTAAATGTTGCTGAAACAGCAAGTTTCTCAGTGAATCTGCTCTCGACAATGCAGCCTAGGTGAAGTAGCCGAACACAGATCGTCTAAGCCTTCAACACAGAAGACAAGTTGATAAACATTTTAAAAATCTGTATTGTTTGATACATAGTGGTTATTCTGTAATTTCCCTTCATGGGATCAATAAAGTATCATTCATTCATTGAACCTAAAGCACTGTATTGAACAGTTCAACATTTACTGTAATGTTACACCCCTAATATACAGTATATACATACACATACACACACACACACACACACACACACATTATATATATGTGTGTGTGTGTTGATATGCATTTTTTTATTTCAGTGTTTATACTGCATATTTTAAAAATGCCAATGAAATGTGTTAGATCTGATAGGAATATTAAATGCTTTAGTTTGTTTGTGTGATTGCTTCAGTTGTGGCAGAGTTGTATAAAAAAACAACACCTGCTAGGTAATAAATTATGGGATTTATTTGTCTGAAAAAGACAAGGGAATCATAGAAATGAGCGACATGCTGCTAGAATGGAGGTCTAAAGCTAACAAAGACAGATGGTACATGAGGCAGATGTATAAAGAGCAGGAAGCAGGCAGAGGAGGTAACAGAGAAGGAAGCTTAGAGGGAAGAGAGGAGGAGTAGATGGAGGAGCTGCTTAGTAGGCAGCAGGCAGAGAGGAAACCGTATGAAAAAAGAAATTAGTAATCTTCCCAGCTGTTCATGTGAATAAAGGAATTGTAGCAGCTCTTGCTTTCTCTCTTTTCGTGTCCATCATCAGCAGCTCTTATCTTATTGACAAAACGTGTGGCCTTTTTAAAAGCTAGTCCTGGGACCAAAGCCAGCCTGCTGTGCCTGAGAGGAGCACAGAGTCATTGATATGGGGGATTATCTCCTTTTGTGGTCAGGCCTCACTTTGTACCCATCCTACCTCACATCACAATACTGTGTCTGCTGCCAAGCACACCTGGAAACCACAGCGGTGTTAAAATTGCTTCAGTAGCCAAGCCAGGGTGTTTTGGAGTTTACATGACTCAAAAGCGTATCTCTCCTATCAGACAGCCTTTCAGATAGTCCTTATCAGGTGGTAAATGATGCCAGGCGCTTTACTAACTCATCTTTCCAATATTTTGCCTGACAGGAAGAGCCATATGTGATGTTCAAGAAGTCTGACACCCCACTGTATGGGAACGACCGCTTTGAAGGCTACTGCGTAGACCTGCTGAGAGAGCTGGCCAACATCCTGGGGTTCATCTATGAGGTTCGCCTGGTGGAAGATGGAAAATATGGTGCACAGGATGAGAACACAGGCCAGTGGAATGGCATGGTCAAAGAATTAATGGACCACGTGAGTTTATACAACTTTATAAATTATTAGGATTACATAATGCTTGAAAATTAAGCTGGATGTGTGTGTGTGTGTGTGTGTGTAGGTTTGTTTGTGTGCCTTTATATATTTGTATGGAGATGTATATATTTATATATGTATATATAAATGTGTATTTTCCTTTTTATTTTTAT
>JARVJO010030722.1:0-11505 GCA_031762555.1 Cynodonichthys magdalenae | reverse complement strand
TCGTGACCATAGATGAGGGTAGGAACGTAGACCGACCGGTAAATCGAGAGCTACGCCTTCTGGCTCAGCTCTCTCTTAACCACGACGGACCGGTACAGCGCCCGCATCACTGCAGACGCAGCACCGATTTGCCTATCGATCTCCCGCTCCATTCTTCCCTCATTCGTGAACAAGACCCCGAGATACTTAAACTCTTCCATTTGGGGAAGGACCTCCTCCCCGACCCGGAGAGAGCACCCTACCCTTTTCCGGCTAAAGAGCATGGTCTCGAGTTTGGAGGCACTGATCCTCATCCGCTTCACACTCGGCTGCGAACCGCTCCAGCGAGAACTGGAGATCAAGATCTGATGAAGCCAATAGGACCACATCATCCGCAAAAAGCAGAGACAGGACCATACTATTTAATTCCGGGTTGGAGGTGAGCTCGTGTCTGCTCATTAGTGGCTGCTATCTCTGTGGCTAGTGGTTTGCAGTTTGTGTTTTATTGGAATTATTCAAGATTACTTTCGTGTCATCCTGAAACAACTCAGCCAAAAGATTCGACTGTATTCTTTCTGACAATCACTCTGCGGTCAGGTTTTTTTTCCCCCCACACTTTGTGTGCCCTGTTTCAACTCACCCAGGATGGCGAGATACCAGATCACCGCAGCATTGCGGTAGGAACTTTCCAAACCAAACAATTCTCCTTTGGATTTACTGCTACTGGATTATTGGATCTAAGATTGTTATTATTGGACTTGTTGCCTTTGGATTATTGACAGATGGACTTTTAATTCATCTTACGTCCAAACAGATCAAAGAAACTCTTGGGGGGTCATCAGGGTCTATTTATTTTTGTTTGTATGTTTGTGTTATTTGCATATTTATGTACTTATTTTTTTTGTGTTGTTTAATATATACTTATTATTATTCAACATCTTCCTATAGTATATGAAATGAAAACTGGATCCTATACTAATGCTTGCAATACAAAAACCTAAATTTATTTCTTTGTGTTATGGTGTTTTATTCACATGCAGGCTCCTTAGTCGGACTTATTTCTGATTGCCTTATACCACTTTTGGGCATAGTCAGGCGCATAGCCTACATACATATTTATTAGTGTTGCACAATCAAAACGTACGTTTGGAATGTGCAAAAGGTCTATTGATTGAAACAGCAACTGTATAACTGAATAGCTTGGAGTCATGCCAGTACAACAATGTCTCCACAACTAATTATTCTTAGCCAACACCAAGGTGGTAAAACCATAGTGAATTGTGCACATATTGGGCTAAAATCTGGTGTGGTATTAGCTGAGATTTCATCACAGCATTTTCTCTAGTAGGCATTGTTTGTGTGTTTGGTTGGTTGGTTTATTTTGAATACGTTAACTATATTCGAACCATCATTTTGAGCACATAAGAGAAAGACCTACAAGGAAAATGAAATGTGCACAAGAATCGCTACACTTTGTATATCTCACATGTTGAAAAGGAGTAAGAAAAGTACATACTTATTTAATTGGGAAGCGTACTGAGCTATCCAAGCTTGAACAAATCTAGTGAGATATCAGTAGCTTCAGGTAATTACAAGGTTTGACAAAAATGCCTATAATTCTGTCCCTTCACAAATAAAATGATTTTAGTCCATGAGTCGGGCATGAAAGGCAGTGGGTGAGGTGCATTCCTTCAAGGAATGCTAAACTTTGAATATATCAGGCTCCTGCAAATTTTAAATAGACTAACTTTCTCTCTAACACATAACTACATTTTTAACACATTTAGAAAAACAAGCTGAGTTAGGTTTACAATTATTCAGAGATTAAATTCACCAAAACCCTGGTGTGTAGTTGTTGCTCATTTGATTTAAAATAGACCATTAAAGCAGTACTTTCCTAGCTTTATTGACCACTCAAAGTGCTTTTAGTCACATTTATCCGCACCATTTTGCAGATCAGGGTCAATCTGGAGTTTATCATTCTGCCAAATAACACTTTAGCATGTGCTGGTGAAACATGGAAATCAACTGATAACCTCCAAATTGTCAGACAACTTATTTTGCACAGATTATGAGGTTTAACAGGAGGAACATATCCAGGCTTTTAGCTCAATTTTCTCTCCTTTGTTCACTCCAGGAAACTGGAGACTAAAGAAGTTTTCATCAGTTCAGTTATAATTAAAATACCCTGCTGACTTGCTGAAGAAGAAATGTTGTTTTTTGTGCTGGTGCTTTATGGAAGTCTAAAATCCTGGAAACCTTAGTCACAGACAAATGGTTGCAGACAGAACTATGTCTACAAACATGCTGCAGCCATAAACAACTGGATGGATAGCTACTCCATGTTAACATCCTACAAAAACATTCTTAGAGCAGCTGTGGTGGAGTGGTTAAGGGAGTTGTCCTGGTCCCTTATTCCAGCCATCTCAGTCATTGTGTCCTTGGGCAAGACACTTTGCACGCCTTGACCTACTGATGGTGACAGAGGTGGGGGCTGCAGCACCTTCAGACCCTCTGATGGTCTGATGGCGCTGCAGCCCCACCTCTGTCAGTGTGCAGTGCAGCTGTGGCTACAATGTCACTTACCATCATCAGTGTGTGAATGACTGTAGTGTAAAGCTCTTTGGGGTCCCAATGCGGCTTGATAAAGCGCTATACAAGTTCAGTCCATTTACCATCCCTAATTTCATAAGGCATCTTTAGAGCATCTTTTGTTTTAGAATTTTTCTCATGTTTGGTAGGGTTTTTTTTGTTTGTGCCTGATGTTTTTTTGAGTGTACAAGATTATTATGTTTAACTTCCCACACTGAGAGAAGATATTCATCAGCAACTCATGAACCTTTTTTACATGTTCTGTGCAAGGTTTTCCTTTTTTTTTTCTGTGAAATTATATACATCCAGCTATGTGTCCCATATGTCTAGCAGTTATTGTGTGAGAGGCAGAGTATACGCTGGACAGGTCGAGATTCCATCACAAGGCCACATAGAGTCAAACAACCTTTTTCCACTCTTACCTCTTACCAACTCTGCATTGTCCATATATGGACAATGCAGAGTTGCCAGATATCCTAACATGCATGCTTTTTTTTCTGTAGGAGGATACAGGAAGACCCTGATAAAACTAGCACATGCATGGACAAAACATGCCAACTCCACTCAGAAAGGTTTTAAGGCTCCTACATAATTCATTAGAAGCTGCAAAATCTGCTTTCATTGTCGTAGTTGTGTGATGAAAATTGCATCATTTTGTTCGTAGAGCAGCTTCGCCTGCCCGTTCCCAACATAAGGTTTGTACCCAACTTTTTCCCACAGGTAAATGTACAGAGTATTGCGTGATTGGTCAGAAGTTTGCATTGTTCATTCAGAAAACAAGGAGAACAGAGAACATTGGGCCCTTAAATCTGAGATGAGCTCTTGCGACTTTCTCGCTCTGAGATGAAAGCTATCTTGACTGTGTGTGACACCGTTCCAACGCTAACTTTGGGAGCCAAGACTATACTGTCTTTGCTTTTGGCTCAAGGAATTTAACCTTTTTTTTGTTTTTACAAGGTGGGCAATAGAATAATATGCACAACTTCAAATACAGTTTCATAAACTGTAGAAAAAATGCCAATATTTTCGAAAACAGGCCTTGCAAAACATGACTTGTTGGCTGTCAACATTTAGAACTCAATAAGACGGCAAATAAAATTTTGTCTTTTTTCACAATACTAAATTGCCAACTAGTTTCAAACAGTCACAGCCCAAATTTATAAGGCCAATGGCCTCTTTGTCCCTCTACATCCAGACGTCCAGTTCCTGAAGTTGAAGTCCTATTACTCTATGGGGTTCCCTCAGATACGGCCAATTAAAGCTGCATATTGAAAAGAGATTTCCAAAGCATTTTAGAGAGTAATGTTTTGGCAAATATGTAAAAACAGTTTGAATATCAGTCACACAGCTGTGAACATAATTATAATCACATTGCATTGCTTTTGTCCTGTGTGAACAGTTTCTAACTAGGATGCACTTGTGCCGGCTGTGTGAACAGCTCCTCTGTGACTTAATATAATGAAATCATCATCAGGTGATTTGTTTCAGTCCTGCAGCCATCCTATTATTAACACTTATTATTATGATCACAACCTTTTCTCATCTGCTCTGCTATCTTGTCTCCCCTCCCCCTTTTCCTGTGAGTGTTGATGGGTGGCTGCTGTCTGTGTGGAAATAAAAGGCAGGTCTGACTGCAGGTATGAGTCCTGGGATCCATTATGACAGAATAACACATTAAAAGACATTTCAAACTGAATAGCAGCAGGTGGAGGACAGGTCTCCCTCTGGGCAGACAGAAGGATCTGTTATGACAAGCCAACTAAATCTTAGCTTTTCATATAAACAGCATACATTTATACCAATTTACCCAAAATGTGTATGTATGTATATATATATATATATATATATATATATATATATATAACCACCACCATCTGTGACACTTTCTTCCCTGTTGGTTCCTCCTCTCATGACATCTCCACCTCTTTATTTTCCCTGCTGCTGTCACCTTCCATCTTTCATCCTCCCTTCACTTCTTCAAAATGCTGCTCCAAAGAGGGTAAAGGTGGAAAGGTTTGGGGTGTGAAAGTGTGTCTGCAAAGAAAGAGTGAAGTAGTGACAGTGCCCGAGGCAGAAATGTTGAGATAATGGTTTCATTTGGAGAGATTGTGATGAAGCCCTTGAAGGGAAAATCCCCAAGGAGGGTGGGATGAGTTACCTCTCTTTTTTCATCTCTCTGCCTCCAGATCGTGCTGTCCTTTAAAGCCTTAGGAACATTGGAACCTCTGCTTTAACTAACCCTGACAATCCCAACTGCGGGGAGAGAAAAGCTGTCCTGCACAGCCTTGTGCCTGCAGGGGCCTCAGACACATAAAAGACACACAGATGCACTGTCAAGCTCACGCTTTATCATGCACAAATGGCTTAAAAGCTCCTGAAATAAGAAGATGAGAAATGAAAATTCAATCAGCAACCAAAAGAAATGTTTTGTACATAAACCCAAAATGTTAAAAGCACTGATGTCCAAGTCAGTGTTGTGTTGAAAACAGTAAAAGCAAACATGAGCTTTTTTATTGGCTTCTTGTGAGTGGGGAGCCAAAAAGACATGGAAATAAGCAGTGACAGAAACACTTCATAAATATTCATAACGGCTGTTAAAAGCGGGTAATTATTTCCCCTTTTATGCATAATGTAGCTTATTTATTTCAAACATTAGCGTGCATTTGGAGGAAATTGTTCCCATTTAAGGAAACTTGTGTTTCTGGCTGCGGTTAGCTGGGACACAAAGCCAGCTGCCGCTCTACAGGGGAATATGTACACCAGGTGTGTGTGTGGGTGTGTGTGTGTGTGTTGGTGCTGCTGTGAGCTGTAGTTTATCTCTAGTGGAAGCTGATGATGATGATAGCGGCTGCAGTAATATGGTGCTAATTCACCAGGTCAGAGAGCCAAAAAATATCAAAAGCAATAATAGGAGTGAAGATAAAAATAATGTTTACTCGATAATTGGCCCAGAATCACGTTTCAGTTGAAAACCCTTTTAAAATTTTGTAACTATAGAAAAAATGCAAACAATGTCACCTGAAATTCATAGTTTTTTTTTTGTTTTGTTTTTGGTTTTTTTAGGTTTTCATGTATATAGAGGCTTTTTAATCAACACAAAGTTCAGCCTACTTTCCCTCATGCCCAGAGGGATAAGAACAGGTCCAACACAGATACGTCTTCTTTGTGACAGAGCTCCATGTCAGTTTTGACTTCTGACAAATTCTACTTCATCTGCATACCAAGATTTATTTGGGTAAGAACAAAAAAAACTGTCTGCTACAGATCTCTCTCACTCTCTCTCTCTCTTTGGATTTTTTCCACCAAATGGGCTCCAATGCCAACTGGATAAGAGCTTAGTTAGCACCAGCTCTTTCTGTTTTTACTTACAGTAAACCCTGGTTCTAGCAAAGCTGGGGTTTTTAGCTAGTCTTTTGCTACTTTAGCTTCTCATTACATCTTTGCTCCTTTTTTAATGAAGCCATCCTTTTAATATTTTGCTTTTATCTAGCTTTTTGCAACTTGTGGCCTTTAGAAAAAGCTGTGCTCCTTTTAGTTTTTAGTTTAGTCAATGTTCTGCAAATTTTAGCAAAATGTATTTTAGCTTTTAGCTAGTGTTCTGCTTCTCCGGGCTTTTAAAGTTAAGTGTTTTGCTCCTTTTAGTTTTTAACTTTTGTTCTATCTGTTTTTAGCTTGCTTCACTTCTATTATAGTTTATGGGGATGGATAAATAATCCATATGAGCGGGGGCCTTGTAAGTGGGCCCATTGCTCTCCCCAAAAAGACATTGGTCTTTATTCAAACCTTCACGTCCCACGGATGAAGGACACAAGATTAGAAACATTCAGTGTTCTGAGCTTCTCAGAACCCATAAAGGGGTCCACAAGAATTCTTTTCCTTTGACTGCTCAGAGCCAAACAGTGGTCTAAGTAGTTAACAGAGGTCTCTAATTCAATACCACAGGCATCACACAGACCATTGTCATGGAGTCCCGTCACCATTTGGTGGCGGTTGAGCAAGTTATGCCCAGTTAGGATTCCAACCATTGTATTTAAAGTTTTCCTTGTCAGGAAATCGAGATCTTTCCCAAACCCAAAAATTTGGCCATTTATCAGTTCCCATTCACTTCTTTTAGCTTTTGGCTTTTCTGACTCTGGCACCAAAAACGTGGCGCTAACTCAGCACCAAGTCTTTGCTGAACCAGTTCAATGAATCACTTTTGTCAGAAGCTGAAGGCAGATTCAGAGACCAACAACCAATCCAAATGTTGTGAGTACCATGTTCAAAATGCAATATTTAGTTTTGCTTAATTTAGGATACAATACTGCACTTCAACATGAAAAAGAAGTGAAATTAGCAGTGGAATAACATCTTCCTGCAGATTTTTTTTCTAAATTGTCAGTCTTGAAGAAGTAGGTCGGAACACAGCACAATGCTGCCATAACAATCGCTGTTGTCACTTGAGTTACTAAGCATTGTATCGTCATTTATCATCATTTTCTCTTCTTTAATCTCACTAGCTGATGTTTAAGGATCCTGCTAAAACGCTTTGTGTCACTCTTGTTTGCTGCACTGTTTACAAATCTAGTCAAAGAACAGAAATAGGCGTTCAAAACACCAAGTGCTTAAAACAATGTTAATAAAATAAATTTGTGACATTAAGACATCTGTTGGCAGGATGTTGACAGAAACCTTGTGTTCTGTGGATATAGTGTCACTGCACTTTGATCCTCTACAGCAGGCATGTCCAACTCCGGTCTTCAAGGGCCGGTCTCCTGCAAGTTTTAAATTTGTCCCTGCTTCAACACAGCTTATTCAAATAGATGATTTACCTTCTCAGTTTACCATCAAGGTCTGCAGAGACCCATTAATTAAGCACTCCTTAGATTCAGCTGTGTTGAACCAGGGCAGCACCTAAAACATGCAGGACACCGGCCCTGGAGGACCGACTTTGGGCACCACTGCTCTACAGAAACTCAGAATACAAATGGAGGAGGACCAAACCTTTACTGGAAGAAAAGTGACAACTGGATGTGACATAATGACATAATTCTGAGGTGCTCCTTTTGTAGCCATTTACCACTCGTTTTATTGCCACGTTTCCAGTCCTCCTTTAGGTGATGAGTTCATCTACTAAAGGACACTTTTCAAATGAAAAAAGGAAGATTTTAGTAATAGTAGTAGTATAGTGTGGTTAGACCTGAACTTCCGGAGCTGTAGTCTCAATTGTATTTCCAGATCTCAAGACAGAAATATTTTTAAAATGCAGTTCTATTCAAGGAATTAAAGTCCTATAAAACAACCTTTTCATATGTCGGACCCGAAACACAAGAGAGTTTATTGTGGGGTTTTTTTCTTCTTCCTTTTACATTTTAAGCTTCTAGCAAGATTTTTGTTAATTTTAGCTACATTTTTCACTAGTTTAGCTTTTAACTACTGTCTTGATGCTTTCAGTTTTAAGCTAGTTTTCTGTTTCTTCTAGCAACATTGACTCAGTTTCTCTTTTCATTTCAGTTACTTCTTCAGTAATTTCAACTCTTATTATTTTACACTGTATTTCTGCGGATAATGCTAATTTAGTAAGTGATTGTCAGGTTATGTTATTTAATGCAGTGAGTGACATTGACCTTGCTTTTGCATTTTTGTAAAATTATAGCATTTATTTTCAACGTACTGTTTATTTTGTACATCTAAACAGGATAAAACCTAAAGGTAATACATGTCATCTGGCTTAGCTTGTGTGAGCAGGTCAAAAAGGCCATGTTACCCTCCATCAGCATCTCTGAGTTTGGTTGGTAGTTGCCTCCCAGCATTAGTCATCAAGTCACATAAATACATTCTGAACTACATTTGAACCATCTTTGGCTTCAAGCTGCCAGCCTGCTCTGTCTGAAGCAACAACGCATTAGGATCGTTGTGTGCATGCATCTGTTAGGCATGAAGATGTAAATCACTGAGGCACTTTATTAGAGCTCACCTGAACTCTGGAGTACAAGTTATAACCATGTTTTCCTATAGCTGTAATCTTAAATTATTTAAAACTTTTTATGGCAGTAAAACTATGGTTTTAGCTAAGATACATCGATGCAATAATTGGACAAATGTTCCAATAAAATAAGTAGTGAAACTAATAGCACTTTACGATTAAAAATTGATGTCTAGGGTCAGACCAAATAGGTTGTCTGGAGATTTATTAAATAAATTGTCAGTGAGAGAGGATTCTTATTTATAAAGTACCTAATTTGAAAATAAACAGAAGAGTCATGTTCATGATTACAACACTAAGGACAGGGTTCACTAAAACTGCACAGCACTTAGTTTTTGGCCTATTCTGTGCACATCATTTGAACTGATTGACATTTTTAGCAGCATTTTATTCAATAACTAAATACTAATTATCTGAGTAAAATTATATGACACAAAAAATCCCATCATGTTCATTAGATCACAGTTGTCCTCACTGCACAATCAATTAAAGGCCAAGCATCCTTAAAGAGGTGGATATCAACAATCCCACAGTTTTAAACTAAGATCATGTTATGATCATAGATAATGGAGTTCTGTAAGTTTTTTGATTAAACTTTAAAATTAAGTTTTGCACAACCACTTGTGATATCAATACATATTTTAGCAATGTGTGTTAGGATGAATATCTGCTACGATTACATCAATTTTAGTTCAGTAACTGCAAAACTACGAACAGATTCAAACAAACATGTTTTCTTGTGGTTTGATGTCAGATGTCATTTTCAAGAAGGATGCAAAAAACAAAAACAAATAAACAAACTAGGGGTGATTGATATTAAAAATTTTGACGTTGATCCGATACAAAGTAAAATCAGGGCCAGTGTTGCTGATTCTCATTCTGATACTTGTCATGTTCATTGAATAATTATGATAAATCACAGGACAAAGAGTTTAGGAAAATAAAATGTTTTGTATTAACTAACTACAAATAAATAAAGTGATGTAACAGTACAGAAAATGTTATAATGTTCTAATTATTTTCTACTACAACCAATTGTTTAAGAAAAAAGTCACCAATGCAAAACAAAAAAAAAATGCAACAATGTAAAAAAAATGTAAGTATTACCACATGAACACAACAAAAAACAACTTCTATTGCATGTGGGCACAATGTAGATGTAGAGAATGTTGTTGTGCTGCTGTTTCTTATCTTGCAGCTTCTGAGTGGCATGGGCGGAGTCAGCTTCACTCACCTGTCCATGGTGCTGCTAATTAAGCTCCCGAGAGATTCATTTTTCGCAGGAACATTCTGTGGACTTTGGAACATTTTGACAGTTTCTCTTTGATATTTCCCATGTGATCTCTCAGAATAACCCTGTGTCTATTGGGCTTTAAAGTAGATAGTAGAGGACTAATGACTAACTCCAATTTGGAGACTCTATACTACTGTCTTTTTTCACTTTATTTGTGAAAAATAAAGTGCAAACAAAAGAATCAATCTCATCACGATGGTATCGATCCAATCGGTATTGGATCGATACCCATCGTGGAATAGATAGTATCAACACAAAGATTAATACGCCCAACCCTTAAACAAACCAACACAAATCATGAGGGAGAAGAGAAGGTTTGTTTAAGCTTTGGTTGTGATAAAAAGGCATAAAGTGAAATACAGTACATTGTTTTCCAAAACAATAAACATATGTATCTTGGGGGAAGAGGACATGACTGCAGAAAAACATCTTCACACCACAGGATAGGCCCAGCCATGTCCCTACTCTAGGGGGTCCAAACCCCCCCCCCCCCCCCCCGCGGGGCAACTGGCCTTCTTTTCTTTCTATCCAGGAAACTTATTGACTCAGAACAGGAAACTATAGAGTTCCAAGCTATAAACTGAATTAGCTGCTTTATTTATGCAGATCAAGCCTACTCTTCTCCTTTCTGAAGGTCATTATGGTCTTTGTTTGCCCTGCTCTGAGAGATTTTTTGATCACATGTATCAAAGTGTGAATTAGAGTGGAATTGCTCAGTATTAAGCCCAAGGCTTCTTTTTAAGTATTAGAAAGCTGAAATCTGTTTAAAGTTGTTTTTCTCATTTGCTGTAAATGACTTTCTTCAGCTCTGTCTTGAACTATAGGTCGTCTTTATACAAAATCTGAAAGTTTCTGTCCTCAAAAAAGCTCTCTTATCCTTGAGGTAAACACACAGCTGAGACTTTTTCTCTTGTTCACTGCCACCTACATCTCAAGGATAAGAGACACTCTTTTGAGGACCAAAATGTTATACATCACAATGAATCCAGAATCATATTTCAAACTGAACTCTGAAAAAAGACCTGAAAAAAGCAAAATACTTTGTTTCACTATACTGAGGTTTTAAACATTTTAACAAGATTTTGTAAACTGAAAGAACAAAAGGAGTTAAAGCGGTTAGCGTGACATAAGATTCTGAGACAAACTTGGGTATCTATGCATCACATGACTTGACGTGCTTTCCTCTGTTTCCACCACTTTTTATCTGGTTCCATTGTAGAAGGTGGGAATAGTTATTTTTCCTGTGCATTGATTGGAAAAACTAGATTTTCAAGCCGTACACATTATTTTGTTTCCCACTTCCACCCACAATGTACCCACCTTGGCTACGTTCACAATGACGCAAACCATATTGGAATTTTTTTTTATGTCAAGTCAGCGTGTGACAAATCCAGTATTTTCTGTATGTGGTGTGAATCAGATGCAGTCTGAAAACTCATGTATTTCATCCAACATTCACTTCTGTGAGGTGTTAAATGTGACGTCACATGATCCTCTGCACATGTGGGTCACATCAGGGCTGTGGAGAGTTCACATGCAAAATCCTCCTAACCCACTGGAACACAAGTTAGGAGTCATCAGGACCACAGAGCAGAAAGGGGTCCCCTCAAACCCAGGAGCCAGGGAGAAGGAGAAGTCACACACAAGACAGGCCCTGGAGCAGTGTGGTTATCCT
>JARVJO010030721.1:0-11509 GCA_031762555.1 Cynodonichthys magdalenae | reverse complement strand
TGTCGCCACTGTGCTGCTCAGGATGGGAGACTGTGACGAAGCAAAGATTTGGCTCAGTCTGCTGGCTTCTTCTTTAGGTTTTATTGTTTTTGGTGTACAAAGCCCTGAGACAACACCTGTTGTGACTTGGTGCTTTATAAATAAACTGAATTGAATTGATTGACAAACTGGGACCTCATCTGCTGTAAGGGTGTTGCTTTAGTCAGTCGTGTTGAAGGAAGAGCTGAGTAAAAAGGCAAAGCTCTCAATTTACTAGTCAGTCTACGTTCCAACCCTAACTGTAGTCACGATGAGCTTCCTTTTGTAGGGTGGCTGGGTTCAGCCTACGAGATGAGGTGAGGAGGTTCGTCATCCAGGGGGAGGTCAGAGTAGAACTGCTGCTCCTCCACTCCAAAAGGAGTCCGTTGAGGTGGTTCATCTGATTAAGATGCCTCCTGGATGCCTTTAGAGGTGTTCTGGGTACGTCACACTGGTAGGAGGCCCCTGGGAAGACCCAGGACTGACTGGAGAGATTATGTATCCTCTCTGGACTGGGAACGCCTCGGGGTCCCCCAGGATGAGCTGAAAAGGGTCACTGGGGAGAGGATTATCTGGGTTTCTCTCTTAACCCTGTTGCCTCCATGAGCCAAGATAAGATAAGATGCAGAAGATGGATGGAGTTCCTTGACAACCAGGAGACCCTTCTGGTAGAATTTTTATAAAAGTTCTGCTAAAGTTGAGTCATTTTTTTAAAATAGTGTTATTATGAACCGCTAAAGCACAAAAGTGGTTTTCATAACACTGACAGGTCCTCTTTACTCCAGACAAGACATGTTTACTCTGTATTCCTCATTTACTCTAATTGGACATTTTTTGACACCAAATTCACTGACATGTCAATCAACTGGGGTGGCCAATCAGGTTCCAGGAGCAAGTGCCACCCTGGACACCCCTCTGGCTTCGCCCCTGATCCAAACACTGATTTATATACCTTTACATTGGTATTTTGACAAAAATATTATATTTCTGCTTGAAATAGTCCAGGTTGCCACTCTTGGTGCTCACAGATGACAATAAAATTAAATATAAATAACTTGTAAATAAATAAATTGTATAATTGATGAAACAGTTTTTGTTGTTTATTATGTCCTTGTTTAACTGGCTTACAAATGTTTTTCTGATTCAGTAATCATCGCCAACTGTTTTTTTTTTTAATAAGTTGTCTTGATTATTAAATTATTAAATCTACAACTAACACCCAAGCTTTGATGCAACAAGTTTCTTTCTAAAAGGCAGGAAGGCATCAGGTTTTTTATAAATAACCATAGATTTATGTAAATAGGTGTAATGAGAGACTCTGTGGTGTAAGATTTAATGAATAGCATTTGTATAAAACATGACATTTTAAAGGCTTATGTTAAGACTTGAATAAAAAAATGACACAAACTGAAACCAGACACCACTTCAAAATATTCTTTCTATATTTTATGAATTTCTCTTCAAGCTGAGTTGGCACATATTCAATCCCATGTTGCATCATGGTTTATTTTCTCTATCAAATCAACTTTGAGTACAAAACCAGAACATAAATCATAAAGTCTAAAGAAAATACAACAAAGAACCTCATGGCATGTATTGTTATAACAAAACTGATAAAACGAGGACAAATCAACACAAATCAATGGGGACATTCACCATCATTTCCCCCCATTCACACATACAGTAGCTGGGTCTTCAGCAGTGTTGTTTGGAAAAAAAAAATAATATTCAGATTACATCTGTTTTTAAATGTTTCAAACATTGCACAAAATATTGCTAGAAGCTTCACTTCTGTCAGTTTAGCAGCAGCCCTTAATGTCCCCAGTTTTTTTTTTTTTTTTTTTGTAAAATAGTGAAATTAACAATTTCAGTAAAAGTTTTTACATCTTTCTGATGTTAAAACTGTCTTCTTTCATCATTACATTGTGGAACAGGTATTCTTAGATTTTGACTTTGGGTTGTGAGCTGGTAGAGGTAGAGGTCTGAAGTTTTGTTGGAAGTTGATTTGAACCTGTGGTTGGATTATTGGTTGTGGATTCTGTACAAATGACGATGTATCGTTGACATCTGTGGGTGTTGAGTACCACAGCAGGTACTCAGGGTAGATCTGCTGCTTCTCGAACACAACAAATATGGAGGGGTTTCTGACATTGTCCACACAGCTGTCATAGAAATTTGTGTTCCCTCCGTCTGTGGAAGGAGGCCTGGCGTAGCTGGAGGTCCCTTTGGTGTAGCTTCCCACCAGCACCTGGGAGACGAACATGGTTTTGACTTCAGTGGCACCAGTGAACCTGTGGGAATATGAAGCGTCCCGAGCGAAGTAACTACCTGTGTTTAGGAAAAGAGAGATTAGTAACCATGTTTTAATAAGTGGGAAACAACCAACTAAGCTAGGGGGCCACTATCCTGCATGATTTAAAGCAGTGGTTCCCAACGTGGGGAGCTGCCTCCACAGAGAGAAGCCCAGAACCTCGTCTGCCCAGAGGTTCTAAAAATCACCAAAACAAAACTTTGTTCAACTCAGTTTGTTTTATTTTCCCTTTCCAAATGCAAGTTTATAACTAGTTTATTTTATTTTGATTATGTACAATGTTTTTATTATTTTCATTCTGTTTTATTCTTTTTTTGTTTTATTGCATTGTATTTTAAATGTATGGTAACCTTGAGTGCCATGAAAGGCGCTTTTAAAATAAAATGTATTATTTTTTATTATTAAAGGATAAAGGCTTAATGCTTTGGTAGGGGTAAGGTGTCTGAAGCCGGTGCTGGGGTTGTTGGCAGGTGCTTCAGAAGTAGACTGGTAGAAGTAGCTCTGAGTATTTATTTATTTATTAATTTATTTAATTCTGAAAAACAACTAAGACCATTAAAAATCAAAGTAAATCAATTATTGAATGAAAAAGTGGCAAAAAGAAGAAGAAAAACATCCTATATTTACCCCTATTAAAAAACAATTTACTCCAAGCACTAACATATGTGAAGTCTTATAAATTTTGACCTGCAACCCTGCTTTAAAAATAGTCGGGTTATCCCTTTATTTAACGTTGCTCTAACGGCTGATCCAGCTGTTTACAGGTGATGTGCCACACACTCAGCGTATCCTCATGAACAGAGTTTTTTAAAAAAACTGTGATAAAACCGCATTTGTGCGAGTAACCGGTGGTCTGAGCTGGGGTTGTCTCGTCTCACGCTGCTGCAGCTTTAACACACAGTGCGGACGGGTGATTGACAGGAGCGACAATGCAGGGGCGGCTGTGGCGGAGTGGTGAGGGGAGTCGTCCTTGAACCGGAAGGTCACCAGTTCGCTTCCCCGGTCCAGCTGTCTCAGTCGTTGTGTCCTTGGGCAAGACACTTCACCCACCTTGCCTGCTGACTGTGGTCAGAGGGTCCGGTGGCACCAGTGCATGGCAGCCTCGCCTCTGTCAGTGTGTCAGCTGTGGCTGGAGCTTACCACTATCAGTATGGGTGAATGCATGAAGTGTAAAGCGCCTTGGGGTCCACGTGGACTTGATAAGGCACTATATAAGTTCAAGCAATTTACTATTACCATTTACAAAAACAGGCGGAGATGGATCTTTTTTTGACAAAGTGAGCGATTCATCCGAACGGGTCTGTCCAGCCAGAGAGAAAAACATAGAGCTGCACATTCATTCTTTTTCAAGTTTTTTTAGCGGGAAAAATGCAAAGTGTGGCGTGTGCACGTCCTAAAAAGTGTGTGTCTCACGGTCAATGCGTGAGACTTGAGCCCTGCCGTGTGACTGACTGCAGTAGATTGCTGAATGAGGCTAGCAGTAGGCTACAGTAAAAACAATAAGGTTCACTGTACTTCTTTATCAACAGTGCAGGGATAGGATCCTGATGGTCCAGTGTTGGTCTTTTACCTTCAATAAAATGTTTGGAGCTGACGTTACGTTCTTGATTTCACTTTTTTGGTCAAATTCAACTCGTCCCATCGCTCTTCAAGCCGTTAGCTAGCATCGCAACTTGGGAAAAGTGATTAAAAATACGTTTTCCTTTTTGGTATGATGACTTTATCCTGAGTCACTTTTACAGGAACTATAGCACAATGTTTTATTGTCCTTTTTGATGCTTTTTTTTTCCTGACCTTTATTAAATTTTAAACTGTTAATCTGGCGCAGCTCCATCAAAATCAGCGGAGCTGCTACAAGAGTTAGTACGTGTCGAGATGACATAGTCACGTGACTAATGTTCTAAAATTAGTCTGAGTGAAGGTCCCCTTTCTAAAGTGGGCATAAGAACAGTTTGACCCAAATTCTGCTCCCAATTGCCCACACTTTCCAGTGTCTTGTAAGAAAGATGTCTGTAGCCAGTGCACGGGCTTATCTGGGCTAAAGCCTGGGGTCTTATCATGGAGGGGTTTATTGTTTTGGAGTGACATGATGGGCTAAAAAAATTATACTACTGTTTTGTAACTTGTCAGGTGTTCCGTCCATTAATTAAATGCACTACATGCAGAAAGATACTTACTGACTTCACTAACTGGGGGAGAGGATGATGTGCAGCCCATTGGGGGCTAGGTCATCTGAAGAGGATCATATAGTAGCAGATATGGGGAGATAAGTATGATGACCATTAATTTACTGTTAATTTAGTGATAACCTTGAAAAAACAGCTGTTATCTTCTCTAGGCTGTCTGTTAATTCACTCTGGCTGTTAGCCAGACATGTTCAGCAGGCAAAGTTTTATTTTGAAAATTTGTTTCTCTTTTGCTCTGTTAGCAAAGACAGTCCTAAATTGTCTGTAGCTCACCTTTGCCTAAACGTGTTCCATGAGTCCCACAGATCCTCCAATCAAAGTTGTTGAGGCAGATGGCGTCAACATGGTCAGAGGCTGTACCATGAAAAAGCAGTTTTTCTGTCACATCACATCCATCATTGTTGTTCTTCATCAAAATCTTCTGCCTTTATTTAAGAAAAAACAACTTGTTTGCAAATTAAAAATGCTTGCTAACATAAAAGTAAAACTGTGCATTTTTGCTAACAGTCTGTCTAACCAACTACAGGATAACTAAATAGTTTACGTACACGTTGAAGGCTATCCACAGGGCTTGGTTCTGAATTCTTTCAATGCTAATAATTTCAGAGCCTTCCATGGTTTTATAGAAAAGAGCTTGAATATGTTTAAATTCATCTGAAGTCTGCAAAAGGCTTATTCTCTGGAAAACACAGATGCAATCAGTATGTTTTATCATCTACTTAACCAGAAAAAAACAAACTAAAGGTGCTGGATAAACTTGCAGAGGATCAACATTTAAATCTGAAGTTTATAGAAACATTAGATTAATAAATGCTGTGCTTACAAGTTAACACGACAAAGATAAGTGAAAAGTACTAAAACAATACGTGTCAGGTTGTGTGTGTATTCAGAGTACCGAGAATCCTGACAGAGGGATCTGAGTCCTGTCCCAATGTTCTGGCACAATGCTAGATCGTGTTAACTTTCTGCAAGGAAAAGGTAAATATACATTTACTGATTCTGCTAATTGGGGTTAAATGTGTTAAATATAATTGGGACCATCATCGGCATACAACTGCACATAACCTGTACAAACACTTATTTTCACACATTTTCATGAATTTGTACAAATTCCTACCTGACTTTTTTTACTTGGACATCTGCAGCAGAGACAAACCGAGGACGTCTTCTCACAAGCTTCTCTGTGCCGTAATGCTTGTTTATTTGGATCATGTCTGTGGGGGAAATAATGTTACTTTTAATAAATCTGAAGCAAAGTCTGGGGGTGAATTATGGTTCCTTAAGGGCCTAGATGCTGCCGTCTTTATCGACACCCCTGAACAGAATTGCATAATAATAAATACAAAATTTAAATAAATATTCCACTAAGCTGTTTGGCGGAGGAGATTCGGCAAATATTTCATGTGCACAACCCACATACTCAGCTTTACTGCTCATCCCACAAATGTATGTTCCTTACAAATGTGGCACAATTTAAAATGGGAATTAACAGGCTTTCCATTGGTGTAAGATTTATTGCCAAGAAGCATTGTTACAACAAAGAAATAATCCACCAAACACAAATTTCCTTATTTGTTATGCTAAAGATATATTAAAAATACAAACTTTATATACACGATTTCTGGATTCAGTTTTTACCTTGGAAGCTGAGTAAATAAGTATGTGAGCCTGCAGTAAACTCCACTACGTCAGTATCATTCATTAACTCTGTCTCCAGACGTTTACTGTCGATGTCTGCTGGTTTGTGGTTGTCATCCTGCTGGAAGTGGCAGAGAAAGATGTTTATAGACAACGGATGGGGGATTTATCCAACAATGAATTTTTATGGTTTTCTCTCAACTCATTAGGATGTTGTAAAATGATTTAGAAAACCAATACGTTCATAATGTCTTTAAAAGAACAAAACCTTATAATTTTAGGCTTTATTTTTGATTCTTTAATTTAGAAAGTCAATATTTTCATATTGCAGAGACAATACAATTAAAACATTTAAATTGTATGATTTATGAACTCACATTAGTTCCGTAAAGATTCCATTGTTCAAATTCATCCTGCCAGTACCAGAGCCATTCTGTGGGTGAACTGGACTTCTTCCATGCCACAGACTTTGTTGGTGAGAGTCGTCTTACTATGTTTTGTTCATGTGTCATTGTGTCAAAATACACAGCTGGGTTGCCACTGCTAAAGGACACAAAAATAAAAATAATTGATTATACTGTTATACTGCTACACTACATACCACCAATTTTCTTTGTGCACATACACCTATGTGTTTCTAAAAAAAGTAGTGTATTTCATAGCTTCATAAAGAATAAAAGACATTTAGATTTAGATGAGATTTCAATAGTTTACTTTTCACTGTGTTCCTGTTAACAACACATGGACAAAAATGTTGGTACCCCTCATTTAATGAAGGAAAAACCTACAATGGTCACAGAAATAACTAGAATCTGACAAAAATAAATAAAAATTGAACAAATGAAAGTCAGACATTGTTTTTCAGCCATGCTTCAACAGAATAAAAAAAATAAAACAGGCCTGGACAGAAATGATGGAACCATAAACTTAATATTTTGTTGCCCAACCTTTTGAGGCAATCACTCCAATCAAACAATTCCTGTAACTGTCAATGAGCCTTCTGCACCTCTCAGTAGGTATTTTGGTCCACTCCTCATGAGCAAACTGCTCCAGTTGTCTCAGGGTTGAAGGGTGCCTTTTCCAGACGACATGTTTCAGCTCTTTCCAAAGATGCTCAATAGGATTTAGGTCAAGGCTCATAGAAGATCACTTCAGAATAGTTCATTGTTTTCCTTATAGCCATTCTTGGGTGTTTTGAGCTGTTTCGGGTCATTATCCTGTTGCAAGACCCATGACCTGCGACTGATACCAAGCTTTCTGACATTGGGCAGCACATTTCTCTCTAGAATCCCTTGATAGTCTTGAGATTTCATTGTACTCTGCACAGATTCAAGACACCCTGTGCCAGATGCAGCAAAGCAGCCCCAGAACATAACAGAGCCTCCTCCATGTTTCACAGTAGAGACAGTGTTCTTTTCTTGATATGCTTCATTTTTTTCATCTGTGAACATAGAGCTGATGTGCCTTGCCGAAAAGTACAATTTTTGTCTCATCTGTCTATAGGACATTCTCCCAGAAGCTTTGTGGTTTGGCAACATGTAGTTTGCAAATTCCTTAGTCGTCTCCCATTAAGTGCACTTTGGCTCAAACAACGACGGATGGTGCGATCTGACACGGATGTTCCTTGAGCTTTAAGGTTACCTTTAATCTCTTCAGATATTTTTCTGGGCTCTTTTGTTACCATTCGTATTATCCGTCTCTTTGATTTGTCATCAGTTTTCCTCCTGCGGCCATGTCCAGGGAGGTTAGCTACAGTCCCATGAATCTTAAATTTCTGAATAATACGTGCAACTGCAGTCACAGGAACATCAAGCTGCTTGGAAATGATCTTATAACCTTTTCCTTTAACATGCTTGTCTATAATTTTCTTTCTAATCTCATGAGACAACTCTTTCCTTTGTTCCTCTGGTACATGTTGAGTGTGGTACACACTGTCACCAAACAGCACAGTGGATATCTGTAGCCCTATGTACAGGCCCACTGACTGATTACAAAATTGTAGACACCTATGATGATAAGTAGTGGCCACACCTTGATACTGCATCCTCATATGCGAACATTGCATTTTTGCCTCTCAACCCATGATGCATTATTTTTTCTCAATTTTAACCTATTGTCCTTGTTAAAAGGACACTACCAGCACCCTTTAGTGGTCTCATGACAATATTACACTCATTTACATGAAAACGAGATGGCGGGAGATCGATAGGCAGATCAGTGCTACGTTTGCAGTGATGCGGGTGCTGTACCGGTCCGTCGGGGTAAAGAGAGAGCTGAGCCAGATGGCAAAGCTCTCAATTTACCGGTCGGGTCTATGTTCCTACCCTCATCTATGGTCACGAGCTTTGGGTCATGACCAAAAGAACAAGATTGCGGAAACAAGCGGCCGAAATGAGTTTCCTCAGTAGGGTGGCTGGGCTCTGCCTTAGAGATAGGGTGAGAAGCTCGGTCATCCGGGAGAGACTCAGAGTAGAGCCGCTGCTCCTCCACGTCGAGAGGAGCCAGTTGAGGTGGCTCGGGCATCTGGTTAGGACGCCTCCCTGGTGAGGTGTTCCGGGCACGTCCCACTGGGAGGAGGCCCAGGGGAAGGCCCAGGACACGTACCATGACAGAGTCTAGTTATTATACTTATTAGGTCCTACTAATCCCATATATCTTACAGAAAGAAAAAAATGCACATCCAGAAAAAGCTTGGGTCTCAGGAAGTTAACAAGACACTTTGGTCCAATTATTTTCAGGTGTACCATCATTTCTGTCCAGGTCTGTTTTATGAGTTTCATTTTGTTTTAAATTCTGTTGAAGATATCGGTTTCAATGTCTGTAGTATAAAAGGTTAAAAGATTTAATAACATTGCAAAAAAAAAATATCTGTTGAAGCATGGCTGAAAAACAATGTCTGACTTTCATTTGTTCATTTTTATAGAATTTTTATTTACTTTTGTCAGATTCAAGTTATTTCTGTGACCATTGTGGGATTTTCTTTCATTAAATGAGGGGTACCAACAATTTTGTGTATATCCTGTTTCAACTACAAATGTAAAAGTATTTACCTGGGATTTTAGGATAGGCCAACACAAAGTAGAAAAGTGGAAAGAAAATATGCACTTTTTTTTTTTTTACAAAGAAAAATCTGAAGTTTTATGTTCATACAAATTCATTTCATTTTCCTCTGATTCCCTTAAGTAAAAATAAGCACAACTAACTGCTTTCAGACATCACATAGGTAATAAAGTAAATTGATTTCATCCAATTATTTATTTTAGGTATAAATCCAGCTGTTTTGTGAAGGCCTCAAAGCTTTGTTACAAAACATAAGAGATTAAACAGCATCATGAAAATCAAAAAACACACCAGATACACAAGGATAAAGTTTTTGAGAAAGCAGTATCATGATAAAAATAAATATCCAAAGCTTTAAACATCTATTGGAGCTCTGTTCAATCAATCATCTGTAAACAGAATGAGTATAACAGAACTACAAACCTAATAAGACATGGCTGTCCACCTAAACTAACAGGCTGGGCACGAACAAAATTGATCCAAGAAACTGTCAAGAAGCCCCTGGTTATTAAGGAGTAATTTGTGTTTTTCAAAGTTTTATTTAACCAAGAAAAAAATTCTTTTAATTCCACTTTACAGTTATGATCTACTTTGTATTGCTCTTTACACAGAATTCCAGTAAGATACTTTGAAGTTCATGGTTGCGACAAAATCTAAAGTTGAAGAGGTATGAATATTTTTGTAAAGCACTGTAAACTAGAGACATCTCCGCAGAAAAGGTGTTTTGTGAATAACGTTGGCCTCCCACAAATCTAAATAAAAACCACACTCAAATAATGATTACAAGAATTAGAAGAATTCAGTATGTAGGTTTGTATACTTTTGAGTACTGATTAATCTAGCTGTACTACAAAAAAAATCTGTAAATATAACAAAACATCTAAATTATATCCAATAACCAAAAAAACAACAACAGCAGAACTTCAGTTTTATGAGACCACTCTTTATCATATACTGCTGTATTATTTTGTTTCTTCATTGCTTTAGAACAATATATTATTTAATTTCCATTTATTTCTTACCAGCCGTTTTATTATTCTTGAGTCCAAAAGTCACCTTCTTTGATTCTGACATGGTAGTAAGTTTTTTCTGTGGAAAAAACACACACACACACACACACACACACACACACAGAGGTCAAAGGTTTATCCTGCCGCAATCATCAATAAAAATCCCCTTCAAAGCTTTAGCTCTTTATTATGAAGTCATAGATTGTGGGTTGTTTACTTCCTTAAGAGTTTAAATCAGGCAAACAGTCTTACTTTCTGCAAGCTGAAGATAATTTACTTCTCATTTAGAGGAGCTTTTTAAATTCAAATGAGAAGTGCAAAGTTTTAACATTTAAACTGCACAGAGCTGATTTATTTTTGAAAACTGAAATATGCGAATTTGAAGTCTCCAACAACAACAAGCTTAAAAAAGACAAATTACTTAATTGACCGCTCCACCACAGATTACATCTTGAGGAAGCCCCTTCAACCATGGATTTTCAAAATACACAAAGAGAGAAACTCACTCTGTTCCATTGTCAGCAGCATAAACTCACTGACATGCATGATAATGCTTCATTTTGTTGCTATTTTAGCTTCTCTTATAAAAAAAACCCTGTCTCACATGGGAACTCACTTGACTTCTGTAAAGTCTGACATGTTGGCTGCAGGGAACACTTCTATTTTTTTATGTCATCTCACTTCTATACCTACACCAGATGAACACTGATAAACTTGTCTTTTTAAAACTTGCCATGTCCTGAATGACAAAAATTTGTTTACCTTCTTGGTGGATATTGGGGTACTGGGGCTCCTGTTGATCTTACAGAACAGAGGTGTTGGGACTGGAGATTCGGTCTGAAAGGTGATAAAGTTGGATTCAGAATCTTTGACGCTCTTCTTCTTTTTCTTTAGTGAATTTCTTAGACTGGAAGGAGTGGATGGCTGGCTGACGTCCTGAAATATAAATATCACAAAATCAATCTTTGACCTTTGTTTATATTGCTTAGATAAATTATATACCTTAAAAAAATAATCTAATTTCCCTTTGGGATTAATAAAGTATTTTTGAATTGAATAAACAAGATCCTGTTTTGCAGCAATGCAGAGAAACTGGTTCTTTCCTTTGTCTCACCTAGACTGTACTGTAATAAAATCCTTACTGAGTGTCCATAAAGCTCTCTAAAAACCCAACAGGTAGTTCTAACCAGTTCCATAAAAACATGTACGATAGGTTGCCTTCAGGCCCAGGCCTCCCTTGAAAAAGAGATCTGAGATCTCAACGGGACTTGCCTGGTTAAATAACA
>JARVJO010030720.1:0-11513 GCA_031762555.1 Cynodonichthys magdalenae | reverse complement strand
GCTCAATCTGCTGTTTACAAGATAAATTATTTCCAATTGTATCACAAAAATGACTAAATAACAAACAAAAACAATGATGTAATGAGAATCAAAGTTTATTCAAAATGTTAAGTACAGCCTTTGTAACAACGTATTCTATGATCAAAATATTTTATTTAAAATCCAAATTGTGTTTTTTTTTTTTACATATACAGAATTACAAATTAAGTCTATCTCTGTATAGTTTTACACCATGTGTTTACTTTTCTCCTGCAGTTTAACTTTATGCATCGTCATGGTAACCCTGAGTGAAGACATTTTTTGTTTTAGTTCATCATTGTTTAGTATTTTTCAGTGTCTTTCCTCTGAGGGGACTAGATGCTACATTAATGTCAGACTTTGCTGTGGCTTGGCTGGAAATCTGCCTGTGTTGTATTCAGTGTGTGGTAAAGCTGCTGGAGCCCAAACTGGTTGTGGACGATCTTCAAAGAGATCTTATTGTTTTTGTTGTTGTTGTGAGAGTTTCTGTATGTCTGTCTCTTTATGATGATGTTTGTATGTTTTTAGCTCGTAGGTGCATGTCAACGTCTACATAAATATAGTGGTACTCCCACTGTGTGCGTGTGTGTGTAGCAGTGGTGTGCTTTATCAGCAGTCCTGCTGCTATCCCATTAACTCTGCTGCCGCAGGGCATGCTGGTGCGACCCAGAGGACCCCAGGTAGCAGTAGGGCTCAGTGAAGTCGTTTCCATTCAGCCATGTCACTCCTACAGCTCACTGCTGCACCAAATGTGTGCACGTGTAAGGAGAGACAACTGGGGAGATGAGGGGGTTGGTAAAAAATAAATAAATAAGGAAGATAAGTTAAAGTGTTAGACAATTCTGAATACATAGCAATCAAAAGTATTTCTCTCTAAACTGAAAAAATAAAATAAATTAAATGGATTATTTTTGTCAAAAAACCTTAGTTTGTATTGATTAGAAGACTGGTTTTGGAATCTGCCTCTTGAGTTGGTATCTGGGAGGACGGTAACCATGTCAAACTCACACTACACTGTCAGGTAATATCTCCCTGGTTTATGTCTTATTTTTCTAATGAGGTCACTGATTTCTGGATGTTTGTAACCGCAGTACCATGTGGCTGTTTTTTTTTTTTTGGAGGGGGGGTTGTTATTTTTGAGGGGGGTGGGTGGGGTTTCAGCTTTATTCCCAGAGGGGTTCCATCTTATTTCAGTGTAAACAAGCCTTTAGACGTGACCTGTCTGTGTACTTCTAATGTCAGTCCCTAACTTGGACAAAAGGTGAGGTCTGCATCAGGAAGAGCATCCAGCATCAAACCTGTGTTGAAACAAACACACACATCTATGACTGCTCTATAGATTGTACAAATACCTTATTGACTTGTTCCAGATCCAGACTAACATAGACTTGTCATGAATCACGTCCATGTTTGGGTTTATCCATGTCATGTCTGTTACCTGTCAATTATCCTCCTCATTGTTTCACCCCGCCCTTCACAGAAATCACAATCGGCTTCATGCCGCTCAGCTGTCTTCACCAGTATTTAGGCTCCCCTCTCCCTCTGCACCAGCGCCAGATTAATGAACGGTTTTCCTAGTAGTTGTCCAGCATTCTCCATGTCATGTCTTGCCTGCCTCGTTACGACCTTGTTTCTGCTCTCTGGTTCCATGTCTCCTGCCTCGCCCCTGAACAGTACTGTCTCAGATTCTGATCTCCTGGTTTTGACCCCCGCTCGTGTCTCTGGACCTCTGCCTCCTGTTGGATCTGTTCTGCCATCCCAGATTCTGACCCCCGCCTGTGTATCACGACCAAGAGATAAGTCTGATCCCAAGTACCTGGTTTTGCTCCCTGACCTTATGTGTATGACCACAGCCTGTCTCACGGAAATCCCTCAAGTGAACAAACTTTATCAAAGTCCACAACCCAGAAGTGACTCCGCCGGATTGTGACTTAGACTCTCAAGGTCTTTCTAAAGCTCTACTCGGACCACCCACACTCTAAGAAGTTAAGTGGCTGTTTTTCTATCAAGATCTGTTCCACTGTACGACCAAGCCACTAACCTGATTCTCTCTTGTGTAGAGCTCCGGATTCCTGTGACGTGTCACTCCAGATCCTGCTGCTTAGATTTTAATAAAATCCTTAAAACTAATTTGGTGTCTGGCAAGTCAGTGAAACTCGCTCACTCAGTCATTACAAGACTCTGGTGTTGTTTCTCAGCAGGGTGCAGCTGGAGTCTGATGCTCCACTGGTGATGTCTGAGAGGGAGCAGCCAAAACATGAAGAACAAGATGGCTTATCAGGGCCATGCAGTTTTTATTGCTGTCCCACCTTGGGAGCAGCCTTCACTTTTGTTATTGAATCTATTCTGGTACACTGTAGAAATGAAGAGAGGGAGATTTAAGCCAGTTTTAAAATAAATAAATTTGATTTCTCATTAGCAAAGTTTTTAGACCTGGACGTGTTTTCTGTCACTCAGCTCCTGAACTCTGAAGATGTTTTGGAAGCACATTTTGCCAAATGAGGAATTTCTCAGAACAATAAATGGTCTGAACTTATATATATCAACACTTTATCAAGTCCCTACAGACTGCAAAGAGCTTTACACTGCAGTAATTCACCCATTCATTCACACACTGATGGTGGTAAGCTACATTGTAGCCACAGCTGTCCTTGGGCGCACTGATAGAGGTGGGGCTGCCATGCACCGGACCACCGGCAGATTACCAGCAGTCACCGAGTTGTCACTGGAATCCCAAACTTTAAAAAAATTCAGTTGACAAAACATGAAGCCTCTGAGATTCAAAGAAGAATTAATAAAATAAGAAAGTTTGGAGACTTTAATGTAAATGGCACAGAACTCCTATAAATAGTTGGCAAACAAAGTATCAGGACACATGTTAGTTATGACAGTCCTTTAAACTTTAGTTTTCTCAGATGTAGGTGCAGTTGTGGAAAAAATGGAATTCCGGGAGCAGGAAGGATGTTTATATTGTTCAATAGCATGGTGAATGGAAGTTTCTGATAAATGAAATAAATGGGATTAGAGTGATGTAATGGACTAGAATACAGGAGATGTGGGTTTATGCGTTTCACTTGTAGCTGCAGCGTTTAGCCAATATCAAAGATTTCTGCTCAGACTGCAGACAGGATGTGAAGATTAACTGATTAAGGGTTGAATGCTGTGGGTTTTTCTTGTTTGTGTTTTTGCTGCTGTCTTTATTGAATCATATTGTTGGCAATGTACCATGAAATGTATTGTATTGGTCACAGACCAGACAAGCACAGTTCTCACAGACAGTGGAGGAAATAAATCAGGAGATATTACAGCCTTTGGTAACAAGGAGGTTATTGGTAAGGAAAAAGCAGACCCTTTCACATCATACAGCAATGTGTGATCTACATGTTTTCCGTACACCTGACCTGAACACATCATGTTGACAAAGCCTGGTCATGATATGAAAGAATAAACCATGGTTACAGGACAAGTGTGATATAATCATGACATCACATCTAAGCAACCAGCAAGATAATCATTACCTAAAAAACAAATGAACAAACAAAAACAGTTCTCATCATGTTTGTGTGGGTTTCCTCCCACAGTCTAAAGATCTGTGTTTGGCTTCCTTCAGGCTCAGGCCTCCTTCTCAAAGGAGATCAGTGATCTCAGTGGGATTTACTGGATTAAATAAAGGTAAATTAATCAAATAATACCTCCATTCCTGGGATTACCCTCCAGCTTGTCTGTCAGGTGACAGTGAGTACTCTGCAGTTTCCAACCTGTATGTCAGTCTGCTCCCTCGTCATGTTCACCTGCCCCAGCCGGACCCTTGGTACCTAGTTCAATTCAGTCTCAAGGGAAATAAGCTGCACCATAAGTTTGAACTCTCTGGTGGCCCACGTTGGTTCCAGAAGTAAAGCAGTATGTTTTAGAACATGTAACCTGTTAACCCAAAGTTCTCACTGGGTCAATGCAGCTTATCCCAGGTCCCGATCATCTGTGGTCAGACATGTCCACATTTTGTCACGGCCTGCCACCATCCAAATGTGATGCCATAATTCTGACCATGGTTGATCGCTCTGTGTGTGTGTGTGTGTGTGAGGATACAGTAGATTTTTGTGTTGGCCTTTTAATTTCTCCCCTGTTGTCTGCAGGTCAGCTGAAAGTTCTGTTATAGCTGACTGACACCAGGGTTTAAAGGGTGGAGCTGATCCAGTACACAGCAGTGGTTTATTGGTTCATGATTTTGCTGTTTAAATACTTGGTAAATTGAAGATGACTGTTCTTTGTTGCTCTTCAGATGAATCTGTGATCCTTCCAGTTACTGTGCATCATTCTGCAGCTCTGCTCCAATCCGTGACATCCCTGAAGGTTCAAGTTTGGGAAATCACCTCTGTCCTAAGTTCCTGCTCATATGTACTTACTTTGGTTTGTGGAAAACTGTAAGTCCCAATCTGATCCTTATGAATTTAGATCCCCAACACTCTGGTTAAATCCAACTTCCTGTTCCCCATTTGTCCTCAGAAAGATCCAGTCCAGTCCTCCTCATCTGTAAACACACCTGCTTTTATTAAAGTTTTGGTTTTAAACAGTCTGCAAATACAGACTTGACCAGGAATGAACATGACTGAAACAGGTAGTAAAATGTAAGTATTTATTTACAGTGCAGGAGAATCCGGGAAGCTTTCTGTAAGGAAAGAGGGGCTGTTTAGTTGACAGATCTTCTGTAGAGGAGGCAGTTAGTAACGGATGTTTGTTTCTTACAGGTCTGCTGAACAAGGTTTCCACAAGGTGATTATCTTTCAGGTGGTTTGGCTGTTGTTGGTTACTGTTGGAGAGATGCAGGGCCAAGAGCAGCAGAAAGGATTCAATGGTGGTTCCAGAAAGGTGAGTAGTAACTCCAATGAGGAAGGAACCCAGAGGAATCTCACCGAAGACACAAGCAGGACAACAGAATTTCAGCAGGGAACCTTTATGACAGCCGTTTGTTAGTTCCCAGAACAGTTTGAGTAACCAAGTGTTTTTGTACTTACTTGTGTTAAACAGTACCAAGATGACTGAATGTTCTGGCATTGGATGGATCTCTGCAAGCAGCGAAGCAGCAGGACCTCATCAGTGGAACTGAGCACAGGTGGGTCAATTACAGTCTCTACCCTCACCACTCAGGAGCTGCAAACATCAATTAAGGCAACAACAGCCAGAATATCCACAGTACCCCCCTCAGTCTCGATAAAAATCTCTAAGGGGAGTTGGATCCAAAATGGAGGACCTGGGAATACAACTCATCTCTCCGGGCCTGCAACCCTCCCAATTTACCAAAATATGTCTGCCATGACCCTTACGTCGAGTGTCTAGTATTCATTGAACAGTGTAAGCAGGGTAATCATTAATCAGCCGGGTGGAAGGAGGGAGGATGGTAGGTGGGTTTAATGGGCTTTCAACAAAGGTTTTGACTTGGGACATGTGAAATGTATGGTGAATACACTTAGAACTGGGGAGTTGGAGTCTTCCATCAGAGAGATTGATAATTTTGGTTATAAGATAAGGTCCAATAAATCTGGGTGCCAGCTTTCTGGAGTTGTCCTTTAAAAGATTGTCTCGGGTGGATAACCATACCTTCTGTCCCACAGAGAACTAAGGAGCAGGGTTCCGATGCTTGTCTTCCAGCCTCTTGTTTTGTTCCTTGGTTCTGTGGAGTGCCTCCCTGGTCTGTCTCCAGAACCTCCGACATCTCTGTGGATGGTGCAGCAAACTGAAGCTTCATATGGAGAGAGACCTGTGGCAGCAGAAACATGAGTGTTATGAGCGTATTCGACCCAAGGTAAGTGTTTAGACCAGGAGTTATAATGGATGGCACAACGGAGAGTGGATTCCAGTTCTTGATTACACCATTCTGACTGACCATTGGATTTTGGGTGATAACCTGAAGAAAGACATATGAAGGCACAGAGAGCTTGACAGAAAGGTTTCTACACTTGGGAAATAAATTGGGGACGACGATCACAAACAATGTCACTAAAAATGCCATGGAGACGAAAAACAGGGATTAACATGGAGACTTTGGTTAGTGGGACAAAGTGGGCAGCCTTGGAAAAACGATCAATGATGGTGCACATGACGTTGTTACCTTCAGATGGTGGTAGTCTGGTAACAAATCTAGGGCAATATGTGACCATAGTTGTCCTGGAGTGGAGAGGAGTTGATGGAGTCCAGCTGGATGTCTATGTTGACTTTTATTCTGAGCACAAACAGAGCAGGCTGACACAAACTTTTATGTCATTGTATAAGGTGGGCCACCAGAAATGTCTCTTGGTAAAGTATAACATTCGGTTTACTCCTGGATGGCAGGAAAACTTGGCTGTGTGGATCCAAGTTAGCGCCTTAGTTCTTGCTGCCTTGGAGACAAACAAATGATTAGGGGGTCCAATACCTGGATCTGGTTCTGACGGCTGAGCTCTGTGGATCTCCTCTTCCATCTCCAAATACATGGCTCCGACAATACAGGCAGGAAGAATCCTCTCGTCTGACTTTGGACTATCGGATGAAGAAAACTGTCGAGAGAAGGAATAGGGTTTACCATTTTTTGAACCGGGTCTGTATGTAATGGAAAAGTTAAATCATGAAAAGAAACAGAAACGATGGGCCAGTTGAGAGCTTTTCATTTATCTTAGAGTCTGAGTTTGTGTTCTTGGTTTCTGATAATTCAAGCCTGTGAAGTTAATAACTCAACATAATGTGCTGTTACCCTCTACGATTGAGACTACTGTCAAGGGTCTAAGGTGAATGAACTCAGGAACAGGCCGACATGAAGAGCTCATAAAATAAAGGGCTGACAAGGCAGCACAACAAAAAAACATACAAAAACTCAGGGGCCTCAGGGAACAGGTGACCGAGACTGACAAGCAAACCATACAATGAACCAGCGAGGTAGTGGAGAACTGAGCCAGAATATATACACAGAAGGAGGGAGGAGAAATGAGCAACAGCTGAGGAGGACTGATTACAGACGACTGTCATGTGAGTGTGGTTAACAAGGAAAATGACAGGTAAACAGACTGAGGTGAGATGAGGGTTATGACACAAAAAAAGCACAAAAGGGAGACAGCACACAAGACACAGATCACATCTTTACAGTATCCCCCCATCTAAAAATCATCTTCAGATAATACAACAAAAAACACAAGCACGGGAAGGAGGTGGGGGGTACAAACAACCAGAACACGATGGCGGGCAAGAGACAAAGACAACAGGAGACATGAGACTTGAGACTTGAAAAATAGACAGGACAAAAGAAAGCAAAAGAGAAAACTAAATCCAAAAACAAAACCAAAAACCGGCAGGGAAGTCCTGGGAAAACAAAAAAACAAAATAGTCACAAGATGGCCCTAGGCACATCTGAAGAGGTGCAACAGTTCTGGTGGACGGCCCGAGTTCAGGCCATGGCAAGGCAGGAGCTCTGGAGGGCGGCCTGAGAAACAGCCACAGCGAGGAGAAAGTTCAGGTGGTCAGCCAGGAGCCGACCGAGGTGTGGCAGGAGTTTGTGAGAGCCGCACAGGGCCCGGCAGCGTAGGAGGTGATGCTCTGGAGATTCGCCTGAAGCTCTGTCTAGGCGAGGCAGGGGCTCAGAAACGGTCTGACCTGGGGACTCAGGAGACTCGGGAAACTCAGAGGATTTTGATTTGGGAGACTCTAGCCCAGGAGGGGCTGAAGCAGGTGAAGAGAGACCATTGGGGGGCTGCAACTGTCGAAGACAAGCCATACAATGAACCAGCGAGGTAGTGGAATACTGAACCACTCTGATTACAGACGACTGACAGGTGAGTGTGGTTAACAAGGAAAATGACAGGTAAACAGACTGAGGTGAGATGAGAGTTATAACACAAAGAAAGCACAAGAGGGAGACAGCACACAAGACAGATCACATCTTCACAACTGCTCATTTATTGGTGCAACATGTAGAGTTTAGATTGGGCCTAAAAACCCAGACCAGAACCCACATGATCCAACCTGACTAATGAACTCTAATTAGAGACCAGAGTTTTAAGTAAATCCAACTTGTGACTTAGCTCTATATAAATAAACTGAATTGAATTGTGTCTGATGGGGTCTACAATTCCCATCCTAAATGTGAGAAGCTGTTTGGAATGTCTTGAGATCATATGTTCTCAGGTTATCACCTCAGAGAAATAACCAAACTGATGGAAAGAATGACTGAAATTAATATTCAGCTTGTGTCTCAGGAGAAAATGAGCTCTGCTTTTTCCAGCTGTTTGCTCAGCATCGTCTCACAGATACTCACCTGTCCTGAACCCACCTCACACAACTCACCTGAACCTACCTGTATTAAATACATTCACCGATCACCTTCAGTCTCCTTTACCTGATCCTGAACTTTACCTATTCTCATGTGAAGTTCAGCTGCTTTTTAATGTTTCACTACTTATTAGTCCATCGGGTGAGTTATTAGTCTTTTATTTTTTTAGAATTGATGTAGAAAGACACAACCTCACCTGACGTGCTCTGGCCATGAGGCCTCTTCAAGCAGGATTTTTATAAGAAGTCATACAGAAGCACAAAAATCTAATTTATTTTAAATTTTATTGGCACCTTTCCAAGGATGCAATAATTAATAAGTCTTTTTATTTGAGGAAAAATTACTACATTTCACTGTGAAAATTAATTTAATATGAAAAAATTCTAACCCTGGGGTAATTTTTGTAAATTTGTGTTTTTACCCCCAAGAATTCTGCAAAAATGAAGATGATTTAATTAATTTCCCTAATGTGGCACTAAGTAATAGTTTTTATAATACATAAATGAGTCATTATTTTGGTTGAGTAAGTAATTTACTGATGATGAGGATGACCGACAGCAGCTGAGCTTCTTATCATTTTATCTCATTAAAGCCTCATGGTGTCGCCTCTGACTCACACCAGGCAGGTGGAACTGGGTCACACCTAATTGCTCTGATGCCCTTTGGCTAAAGTTGAAAAGAAAGTAATTAGCTTCTGTCACTTTTAAACTGCCTCTTGATTAGTTGATTCACATTAAATATGGGTAAAGGTGTCATGAACTCATTTTAGATTTGCCTCTTCATTCAGTCGAACAAATATTTAGACAAAAACTTTTTTCTCCTGCATGTAAAGGAAAAAAATCTGCTTCTACAATTTGAATCAATCAATGATTGTAGGTCACATGATCAGGTTTCATTGATCATAAGATCACTGCAACATTTCTGTTCCTTACATCTAAAGGTGAAGCACAGAAAATGTTGGTCAGGGGACTCATTCATAAAGGATTGTGCAGAATTCACATTAAAAGTAAATGTAACGCGAAAATGGTGTACGCCCAAAAAAATTCAGATTTATAAAACCATATGGTTTACCTTTATAGATCACAGCTGCACCTCAGAGTTTGTGCACAAGGTCCCGCCTCAGGTTCTCCCCGCCACACACCCACACTCAATCATAAACAGTCAATGCAAATAACCTTATGAATGTTAAGGTGTATTTAAATGAGTCAGCTGATCAATGTCAACTCATGATTAACAATGGCAACCACGGTAAAAAAAAGCAAAGAAACAAAATTTTACTGAGGCAGAAATTGATGTACTGGTGAGTGAGGTAAAAATATATGTTTTGGGAGCCACAGTAGTGGTGTTACAAATAAGTGCTGCGAGTGGCAACTCAGTATTGAAATGTTTCCAGCAATCACTCTGATTATTTCACACCCATACATGTCAACCCCTTCGAACGTTTATCTCTATAACGAGCCTCAAAAATCCGTAATTTTTGCAAAAATCTGTATTAATCACAAGTGTGGGGGTGGGTGAGTGTGCAGGTGGACTGTCGGCCACAGAGAGAACAGCACCTGCAGCCCAAAGCAGAACTGTGAACTTTTATTTAAAATTTTGGTTGACTTAAAGGCATTTTTAAATAATTATTTGTTTTTTTATAAAGGCAAGTTTATCTAAAACCTAAGTTTGATTATAAAGTGAAATTAAATATCTGAGAGTGATCAATACGCAGCTTCTCCAAAATGAACGTATGCGTGGGTCAGAGCTGGTGTGAGGGACTGCAGATTTTCACGTCAAGTTTGAGTTTTATAAATCAGAACCTTTGTGTGAAAAGTGGCGTACGCAAGTTTCTGAGCCCGTTTTATGCGTACAAAACTTTATAAATGCGACCCCAGATCTTTAGGACTGTTGAAACCTGTTGTGGGCACAGCTAAACATAATATTAGTTTCACTAACACTTAAACCGCTGCACAAATTTCTTAGTTCTGCTAACGATAAAGCTAAATAGATAAATGTATGGCGGAAGCTAAAGCGATAAAATTTAACATATTAATGCAGTGTTGCCAGATGGGAAATGTTGAAGTATCGTACCAGTAGCTGGAAAATTACCATACACACCCCATCTGTATTCAAGAGATGCTCAGAATTATAAATATCTTCTGCAGCTCATAAATGCTCTATCTGAAAAACTGCACGCTCTTTTGTTCATAATAGCGTTAAAAACACTGTATCTGACTGTTCAGTAAGGAAAGTAGTGATTGGCTGGCTTTTTTTTGTATTCTCCATTTTTTTTTTTACAAAACTTTTACTGTAAACAAGAACAAAGTACAAAACAACAAGGGGCCAGATGTAATTCTGCACATAAAAACATATCCATCCATCCATTACCTATAGCCGTTTCTTCCTTTCAGAGTCATGAGGGTCACTGGTGCCAATATCAAGCTGTGCACCCTGGACAGGTCAAAAAGACATATAACAGATAAAATTACAATATAAAACTTAAAACAATAAAATAAATTAAGTCTAAATGAAATCATGATGAGAACAAGTCTATGTAGTTTTTGTGCTTCTGATTATTGGAGAAACCAAATGAGTTCATATACTGTACTGTGTGAATCCAGTCTTAAAACTTACAACAGTTTTCTTTCTTTAAAATAAACTTTTGTGTGGAGGACATTTGACCTGGATAAACTTAATAACAAATTCTTTTAAACTTATTTTTATATTTTGCTCAAAAATTAACAGAACAGACCAGGGGCCCTGCATAAAAAAGTTGCGTGCGCCATGTTCTGCGCACACGTCGGGATGTATCAAAACCAACTGAAACATGAGTCTCTGCTGTTTTCTGGACGTAAGGAGCGTCTGAACACGGTGTTAGACTTTTAGTTTGAGCTTTTTATTGTTTTAACCTGAAACTGAACCTCATTTAACCTCAGATAAAAAAACAGAGCAAAACAACCTCAGTCCACTGGAAACTGTAAAGATTTATTTATAGAATCTATATGTTTATTTAGATATAAAGATTTATTTTTGTCATTGTCGAAGAAGACCCCAACTTACACCTCGCTTCTTCTTCCGGGCTCTTTTATTCAGCTCGATCGACCTGGTTCTGATCAGGAATTATCACAAACAAGTACTTAAAGTTCAAACCCACCTTTATTAAATGTAAATGTTAAAAGTTAAATCAGGATACAAATCATAAAAGAAGTATAAATGCGCA
>JARVJO010030718.1:0-11531 GCA_031762555.1 Cynodonichthys magdalenae | reverse complement strand
AAAACATTAGGTGTAATACATTGAAATACATTGTAATACAAATACATTGAAATTATAAAAATTTATTTAAATGAGTTTGTGATGTTACATTTGTGTAATAATAAATACACAGATAAAGTGCAAATTGCTTCACAGATTCTATTGGTTCAATTTAAATTGTTTTTGATTTCGATTAAGAAGTCTTCAAATTTTGCAAAAAAATAAATGCAGGATCATTTTTGCTTGTTTTGATAAAACTTTTCAGTGTGTAAGGAAAAAAGCTTCACAAAACGTGTAAACGTTTTAAAACTAGTTTTAAGAGTTAAAAAAAAAATTTGCTTTGTGAGCAACATTATAAAGTTCTGATAGATGTTTAAGCTACAATTCTAAAAATTTAAGCTAAATTAAAAAAACTGATATTTTAATAAAAGTTTCATTATAATAATTATGGAATAAAAGCTTTAATAATCTGGAATAATGTCTTAAATTGTAGGGGAGTGTGTCTTTGATCATTAGTGTGTTGTTTATGATCGTATTTGTCAGTGTGTTTTATATTTGTTTGTGTGTGTCTGTCCCTGAACATGTTTGTGTGTATCTGAACTGTGTGTATATGTGTATGCATAAATGCGATTTTGTGAATGTACATTTATTTGTGTGAACTTTGGTTGGTTCCTCTTTCTCTCAAACAGTTAAATCTATTTTTATAACAATCTGAACACCATAGAAAATGACTTTAGATAAAAGTGTTAAAACAAACTCCTTGAACACTTAGCTCATGATAATGTAATGATGTTAGCTGAATATTTGCGCTTGGCCCTCAGAGGCAGTTACTGGATGTAAGCTCCACTCGTCTCTCTGGGGCCTTTAAGTTTTTCACTGTGATCTGTTTTACAGAACAGATTTTAGGTTGCAGCAAATGTTAGTGAATGTTGCTCAAATTTGCAAAAGATATAATGATCATCATCCTATAAAGAGGATATTATGTATTTTCCAGGCACATGGTTTAATTCTATTTCACAATCAATTAACTATTGTATCTTCAGTTGTTATGAAAATACTGTATATATCAAAAATAAATATAAAGCTCAAAAACTTAATTTTGCAAAAGCCCCACACCCCTGCCTTTGAAGTAATGATAATAAAATAATCCTCATTATTCAAAACTGTACAAATCTCTTTTTTCAGTGTAGTTAAACTATTTTAAAATACTGTTCACTTGTTACATTTTTAAATAGTTTCAAAATTAATACATTTTTAGTCTAATCTTCCTTCTCGCATGTTGTCAACATCACCTACAGTAAGTGAAAGGAGCTGACAGCTCAGTTTGAGAGATTACCTGATGGTGGAAGCAACAGCAAAACAGTTAAAATTTTTGTTTGAGTCTAAAATATATGAGCCAAAAAACATGACGAGTTCATTCAAAATTCCAGCAATAACATATAATAGTTTTCATATTTTTCTCCAGTGTTCCCTTATATTTGAAATCTGCTGCGTTTCCAATCTTTGAGTCACAGATTACCATATTACATCCCTTTAAATGTAGCCTCTTAGTCCGGGTTATCTCCCGTAATCCTGTTGGAACTGTTTTAATTAGGATGACAGAACTGAGCCCAACAATGAGTCAGTATTTTTTTTCTTGTTTGTTTCAGATAAGATTTTCTTTATGCTAAATTTAAATATGAGTAAAATGACAATTTAAATAATCATTAATACAAACATTATTATTAATCCTATAATGTCTTCTTCAGTTGTGTGGATTTGTGATGGTTCTTCCTGAATGTTTCAGTGTTTTACTGTCGAAGGCTCTGCAGACGTCGGTTTGAGCTGTTTTCAGGTCACTCATTACTTATTAAGCACACTATTAAGGAAAATTGACTATAATGATGGGAAGGATCGGACCCAGGCTCCTTTGCCAAGTATGCCACAGGAAATATTCAGTTTTAATTAATTATGTATCATCTTTACTTTGCTCTCTGTCGACTGGAGCTGGGAGGAAACATGGCAGAGCACAGGGGAATTCTTTTAAAAGCACACATTTTTTTTTTTTTAGATATGACTCTGCAAAAATTTTTAAAAGATAAGGGAACAATTCAAGGTTTATCTAACCAGCGGAATGTTTATTTGAAAGAATTGCAAAACTTTAAGTAAGAACATAATTTGTTTTACTTTGTTTTTCTAAATGTTTGTTACTTTGAGATCAAACCTGTTAAACCAGTAAAATTTTCCTAATAAAAACTAAAAATCTGTTTTCCTCTCTAACGCAAAGCTTCATTGTTGCTTCTGAACCATTAAAAACATCAGTAAAACACACGTTCTATTTCATAATGTAGTTTGTTGGGTATTTTAAACTCCATTAGGATACTCAGCTGGGTGGGCTCATCTGCTGCAGACTCACACTCTCCTCAGAGGTTCGACGTTCTGCCGTCACTTCCTGTACACACACACACACACCCCACACACACACACACACACACTTTTACTGCATTATCAGATATTTATCAGATATTTCTCAGAGCTCTGGAGACAGAATTATACACTAAAAGTTTCCTGTTTGGTAAAGAAAAAAAAACTAAACAGTTTTTTAAAATATAAATATTTATATATTTAATATTAGTTTGATTGAAGAAGGAGGGTTTCTAACACATTTTGAAGGAATATCTTGTTGTATATGTATAATGTTTATATATATATATAATTTGTTTATTATATTTTGTTTACTGTACATTCGTTTGTTTATACTTTATATAAAATGTAGATCAACTTAAATTCTGCTAAATTATTAACTTAAAAAGTTTGTACTCTTGTTAATGATTTATGTTATTCAGATAAATAATAAAATATCAATAAAAGTGATAATCGAGAGGTGAGGACTTTTTATAAATTTCACTAAAGATGTTTGAAAAATTATTGTTAATATTAGTATTAATAATAATAATAATAATAATAAGACAAATCTAAAAAAAGTTGTTGCTAATCTTCACAGACTTTCAATTTAATCCAGTTTTTAAAATTTATATGAAAAATATTGTTACCATGGCAACAGCTACATTATAAATGTTTTTGTTTAGCATCAATTTGTTTTTCACATTTAACAGTATTGCTAATTTAAATAATTTATATATAGTATATAGCAAACAATAAAACAATTTTCCAAAAAAAAGTTCCACTAATCCAGATAAATTGAAGTAAATTTTGTTCAAATCAACTCTAAAGACTATGAGTCAACACAAACATCCTGTTTTTTTATTTAGAACTCTAATGTGTGCTTTTTGATTTTGTTTATGACATTTTAAAATATTCTATACATTTATATTTAACAGAAGTCTTTGCTTAACAAATCTAAACTAATCTTTTTTTTTACAAGCCTAAATCTATTTAGTGCTCTATGTTTTAGTTAAATTTGTTTTTTACATTTTAAATGAATGCCATAGGATGGATAATAAAAATATATATACGCGTTTCATTTCAAATCAAACTTATAAAGTTACAAGCTGATAATTGATTTAAAAGCCGTTTTAAATCTTGGTTAAAAATACAACCAACAACACATAAAGAAGCTAAAACACACTCAAGGAAAAGCACATTTTTAAATTCTTTACCATTTAAAAACATTTAGAATTCTTTATTCTTTTTTTCTCCTTTAAAATGATTTGTGCTGATGCAAAAATTCAGACACTGAGATTTCTTGGATTCAGGTTTTTATTTTCAAACTGCTTTGTAGAGATTCAGAGAAGTGCATATCTCCTCTCTGTACTGAGTGGTAATAAAAACCCCTCCCTCACCAAAACATCTTCCATCCAGTAGTCTAATGCAGCTCCTGCCATCAGTATTAATCTGGAAATCGGATGCACTTCCTCTCTTCCTCAGACAAAACCATTTTCCGCTTATTATTCTCATCTTTCGTCTTTTATTTTTACCATAATATTGATACTGACTGAGATAGACACTAGCAATTCCTAACAGTACAATTATATTTTTTTTATCTTTTGAAGGGTTCTCCGCTGCCTAAAATATTTAGCATTAATCTTTTTTCTCGCTCTTTTTAAAATGTGGTCGTTTTTATTTTTTTGCTGTCCAAACGGAGAATAATAGTAATGCTAACAGTCTTGTTGCCCTAATTTCTGCAGGGTTAGTGGCTCTGCCATCAAATATTATTTAAACAAAAGCTACTATGAAATGTATCCACATCAGTGCCTCCAAGACTTGGAGCTAAGCAATCTATTTAAAAAGCAATCTATTTCTTGCTGTTGTGGAGATTGCACAGATTGAATGGGGGAGTCCGATCCTCAGTGGACAGTGCTCTCCATCCGCCTTCCACTCCTCTTTTATCTCAGAGCTCCTCTCAAACAGCACCGCGCTGTGCTGTTTATACAGAAGAGTGAAAAACTGGAATATAACAAGAGTTCCCTGCTCATGACTCATTACAACAAATTAAAACAAATAGCCTGAAATGATGAAAACTCTTCCTATTTCTCCACGGACCAAAAGTGCAGCTCACATAATGTACTTGAACTATGTGGAAGCATGACTGTGTGCTATTAATCAGAGGGAAACAAATTCAATGAAAATCATTTCCTAAGAGGTTTTCAGCCCATTTAAACTACTCGGGATAATTTTCTTTATCTGTTTTCTTTCCAAACTTTAACAAAAATGTTGAGAAGCCCACACTCTGCCACTGAGGGGCAGGACCGTCCACATTAACAGCAAATCAAAACACAGAGGAAGAACAGTTTCAGATTGAGGAAATATTCTTCCAAAACAACTATAGATTTAAAAGGGTTTTTTTTTTATTTCCTCCCAGGTAATACACATTTTAGCTCAAAGTTAGAAAATACATTCATGCTCTGAAGTTTTAATGTTTAAACATCGGTGTAGATTCTCAGTCAACCAAGACATGGCAAACCCAAAATGTTAAACAAAAAAAGAAGAAAAAAACAACTGGGTTTCTACTGTGTAGATAAATTCCCTGAACAATTTATTTTATTTTGGCAGACGTCACATGCAACAATGAGTTGTGGGTAATACACTTCGCCTAATTCCGTAAAAATGCGGATTTCGCCTAAGGGCGGAAATAGTACCCAAAATGGGTGGGGCGAAGGGCGGATGTGGAGAATGTGGGACATACTCAAACCCTTCAACATGAACGCACATTTAAAGTACACAGGTGAAACGAGGGTGGGAGTGCGAGTAATGGGACAGAGCCTATGACCTATATGCATATTTTCAAAACTAAACTTTGCAGGAGGTTTGATTGCTGTAACGAAGCCTGCAGAAGGGAGCAGCTGAAAGAAAAACAACAATATGAAGTGATCTGTGTCAAACTATAGAGCATAAGAGTTTTTAACCCCTACCTTCTCAGGTTGGTGGTCCTGACCAACAGAACTTACAATCTTTAATGTAAAAGATTTTTTAATGGATTTAAGTTTTTCATATAAATGAAATAACATCAAACTAAACTTCATTGAGTTTTTGTTCTCTTTCGTTAACCTTTAGTTCTCTTCAAAATAAAAGCTGCCTGGTTCTAAAGCATGTATAACACATTGATGCTGGCTAAACTATAGTAATTTATTTTTTGTATAAAAATATCTGAGTAAGTCTTAAAACAAACAAATAAGTTATTGAAGTGAATACATTACGTTTCCAGACACACAGACACATAGAAGACACCCTTTCCTGCTCTTCAGACACTTTTGTAATGCTGAAATAAAACTTTAAGCTAGACATTTGTAAGATTTCACTCTGTTACAGTGACTGAATTCAGATTTTTCTGTCAACAAAATAAGTTATAGAATATGAGTAGTTGCAGTGTGTAAACCTGATTCTGTCAGGATCCACATCACCTGCCATGAACGCCACCAAACATCACTGTTCAGGAGCCAGAGGACTAAACATGTTGGAGTTGATAATATTTGTACTGTAGATCTTTTAAAAGTGTTGTGCTTTATGATGCTGTATGAGTTATATTAAAGAATAGGAATATTAAGTAAATTGAAATAATTACAGAAGATTTCCATGCTTCACTGACAGCGTGTTCCCTTGTATCCTCCAGTGTCAACCCTTTATTATGTGAGCTACTTTTTTAAGCTTCAGATGATCTGAGAGTATTTTGAGGTCAGTATGTAGATGTTTCAGACACTTACAGAACAATTATTGTCAGGTTCTAAAGTACAGTGAGGTCATTGATTGGCTTTGATCTAAAACACTCTGACTTTATTCTTTTATCAACATCTCAACCATTTATTTCAAGATTTCAATCTCTTGTTTCAGTGTTTCACACTGCGGAGTTCGCCTAAGGGCGGAAATAGTACCCAAAATGATCAGAGTTTCAATAATTGAATCATGTGTAATATGTGCAGTAGGTATATGGGCACAAATCATATATTATGAATGCAAACATTTTATGGAAAATAGTCTCATATTCATGTTTGATATGTGCAGGGATTAGAGTAATATATATTTTATTCCCATTCAATATGGCCTCTGTTACTCTCATGTTGTGTCATCTGTATTTCTAGTTGTATTTCATTGATATTTTCCTTTCAGCTGCTCCTTTCTGCAGGTGTCGCCACAGAAAGTAAAACTTCATACAAGTTTTGGCAATATTTTTTATGCAAATTCCATTCCTGATGAAACCTGGACTCAGGATTACAAGACAGATGATCTACATGAACCGCACTAGTTGTGTTTTATTGCGTTATATTGATATCTTATATGTGTGGTTTTATTTAGGCTCTCCTCACTTGGACGGAGAATATGTTAACATCAACCTGCTGAGGGACAATCAGATAGAAACCAGCCGAAATGCAACGTATTTACAAAGGCTGGATGAATTTTGGCTACATTACTGTATATTTAATGTTTTTTATTGTATGAACAAATAATGTGTAAGTTACTTTCTTTTTCTTTTTTATTATAAATTATATATTTATTGTATCTTTTAAACAAAACAACAAATCATAGATTTTGGAAACACAATTGTGGTCCCATTTTTTGAACTTTTCCAAACTTTGAATGAAACTTGACTTTAAAATAACTCAGTACAATTAGTGCTTTGCTTTCATATGGTACTATCTTTTAAGTGAATAACAATCAGGCATTACCTTAAAGTGTCTAACAAGTAGTTTTAATAATAGCTTTTTTTCTGCCTGTTTTTAGGCTGTTACTGTATCCTCTGGTGTAAGTGAAGCAGGACAGCAGGGGGAGTGTGAGCAGCACAAGTGCACAGCCGACTCTTTTCAAATACATTTCTGTCTTTTAAAAGAAAACTTGAACATGTTGTCAATACATTAGATGGAAATCTATCTGAAACATCTCAAATATCATCAGGAATCAGGAATGTAAATAAACATTATTTTATTCAGTGAGACCTTTTGTTGACATCACATTTTTTATGTAGGATTTAAAAATTTTATTCCAACATACCAGACTTTTCAAGAAGGCCTGATTTTCAAATTTTTATTTGAATATTTTATTTCGCAGTGGTCATTTGACATCATAAAATACTTTTTATCAGTAAAACAGACAGTAATTTGCTCACAACATGGGTTGAGTGATGTAGCTGCTCAGGGCCCTCATGCATAAAGGAGTGAGCAGCTTTTACACTAAAAGTTGGCGTACGGACAACTTTAGAAAAGTGCGCAGCACAAAAAATTCAGATGTATAAAACCGTGTGCACGCATGTTTCTGCGCACCTCTCCTTTATACATCCCAACGAACGTGGAACTGAGCACACCTCAGACTCCTCCTCTGACACGCCTCTATTTAAATATGTAAAATGGATACAAATGTGTCCAACGTGTGTTTCTGCTTAGATTCTGCTCTCTGCGCGATCAGAAATGATTTCTAGATGCAGGAAAAGGATGAATTAAATGGAGAACGAGAAAAAAAAATTCTAAATAAGTAGTGGACTGTAAAAACTTATTTGACAGCGGAAAAGAAAACTGAATGTGTGTGTGTGTGTGTGTTTGTGCACATGTATGTGTGAAGCTGCTGTTTTCAGAGGGGCATGAGGCTGAGAGACATTTTCATCTTTACAGGTTTTTAATAAATGACTGTAAACACAGAGAAACTATGAGTTTGGTAGAACTTAGAACTTAATTTATGAAATAGTTGATGAAGAACGGAGTCGCAGCTCAGTGAGTTTGTGCTGCAGTGAAAGATTTATATTTTAGAATCATGAAGTCTCTCATTCAGATCTGCTCAGGATCTACTGTAAAATATCTGACTGACTGTAATTAGTTTGTTTGATACCAAAAAACAATCTGCCTCCCAATTCTTCTTGCAGTGTCCTCCTGCAGCACAACAGCTGACACTGGTCCACAAAATATGCACAACTTTACGCAGCTATTTTTTTATGAACAAATCTATTTTCTGCATCTTGTAGACCTGAGGAATCATCACAGGTGAGCTGTTCTGAATTAGTCTGCTGAGCTGACAAGTTTTTTATTCTTAGTGAGAATTAAAATGCTTCTTAGACAATTCACACATTATATTTTCCTCAGCTGTGCGCGCCTCTCAGATGTGTGGTCTCTGTTTATCAACATGATGAAAATAAATCTTTATATCTAAATAAATATATAGATTATATAAATAAATCTTTACAGTTTCCAGTGGACTGAGGTGGTTTTGATCGTTTTTAGGCTGCTCTGTTTTCTTGTCTGAGGTTAAATGAGGTTCAGGTTTAAACAATAAAAGTTCAAACTAAAAGTCTAACACTGTGTTCAGACGCTCCTTACATCCAGAAAACAGAAGAGAGTCATCTTTCTGTGGATTCAGGTCAGATTCGTGACTTTGTGGGTTAAAATTGCCACTTTGCGTGGCTGCCGCACATTCTCACGGCAGGTGAAAAATGTGCGTACATTTACGCACCCTTTCAAGCAATGTTGGTTTTGATACATCTCGACGTGTGCGCAGAACCTGGCGCACACAAATTTTGTATGTGTACGAACCATTTATACATGAGGGCCCAGGTCCTGGTGCTTGACTCATTTGTGCAAACTATTGCCACACTACCAATTTAAGGTGATCGAGACATTAGGGTCTACTTCAACGAACAGCAGGCGCACTGCAATGTGATGACAACTCACCACATCTGGAAATACTTCACTGTTAGCCCTGCATGGTGATGACTCACTGCATCAGGGCTGTACTAAATTGCACAGGTGGACATAGTTACTTAAGGCCAACACATCAGAGGCCAGACATCTTTTGGGGGGCAGTGGTCTCATAATGGTAGGGGGAAAACCTTACCTTTTAAATTTGTTCTTTTTGCTCAAATAAATCATAAATTTTAAATTTATTTAAAATTGATTTTATAGTGGGCCCAAACTGAAGGCACCTGTGGGCTGGATGTGGTCCGCAGGCCAACATTTGAATAGCTTTGCACTACATTATGTGCCGTTGCCAAACCTCCACATTCAACCTTTACATCCTAAAAATATGAAGTCATTCCTTTGATCAGCAAGAACCCACCAGCAGGCGGGGTAATACAAGGCTACATATCAGATGTTAAAAAAGTAATTTGTCAACATGATGATCTCAGGCTAATATCCTGACCAGATTTTGACCAGGTGTCAGGTAATATGACTTCCTTAAATGATTGCTATACTTTTCATTACATTTTAGATGTTTTCTCTAACTGCCTCCTAAACATGTAGCTTGCCTGCCCCCATTGGTGTTTTGAGTCCTGCTCCCACGCACTTAAGCAAGCTGAGCTGCATGAATTCCACCAGTTTCATTTTAATAGTCTTTTCTGTTCTTTTCTGGCAAACAAGGAAAAGACTACAGAACAAATGAATAAATTTTAATGTAGGATCCTGGCTGAAACTCTGCATTTACAGAGACAGAAATGTGCACATGCATGGTTTGGCCATTTTTAATTGCTAAACATTTGTGATTTGGCTCACGTTCGCGAATTTCTCTTCATTTTGTAAATTTACATTTGTGCATGAGCCTGATTTCCACTCCTGCTTTTAGCCATCAAAAGATAGTCTACTAAGTCATTTGCAAAACAAAAAATATTTGCACCACAGCTCCTGCACCTAGACTAGAAAATGAACAAAAGAAACAGCACAATTTCACTGAAGATTATTTAGCAAAGTAACAAAAGAACAAAATCAAAGAAAAAAGAAACAAGTTTTTCTAAACTAATGAATAGAAAAACTACAGAAGTGATTACAAGTTATAAGCAAAGAACCCTGCAGAAATAATAAATAAAAGAGATTGTTGCCCTTTTTTTTTACCATTTTTTATTTACTAAACCGGAATTCCATTTCTCTAAAGCAACTGCATGTATTGTGAAACGAATGTCCAGGATGTACACATGCCCAGCATTTTTCTTCTTAATAATAAGTAACAAATAAACATTTTTGGATGTGGTTTCCATTTGGTGAGAGTTAAAATTACTGTACTTGAAAGAATCTTAATATATATATTCTAGTATTTTTGTAGGTGATGTTCTGAATAATAATAATTAGTTAATACATTATTAGCCATGAAATCAATCAGAAAGCACAGAGTTTGGAAAAAAAGTGGTTAAAGCTTGGCTAATGGTTAACAAGGCTAAAAAAACTGTAGGCGATAGAAGCTACTATTTTGGTTGTCTAGCAAAAACGATTGGTTCAGGCTATTTTTATTTTTTTATGTAAATAAATACTATACAATAAGACATAATGATGTATGTAAATGTGTCTCACAAAGCCACAGCTTCATGTGACATCATCTCCAAGGGTTGTTCTTTGAACACAGACTGTTTAGACTCCTGATAAGCAAACTTTTTATTGTTTTCATAAATCAGTCATGGTCAAGTTTAATGGATCTTTTTCTCTTAAAAAAACAAACAAAACAAACAATTAAAAACCCCAAACTAAAAAATACAAAGTGGATACAAAGTGATTTCTAATATCCTAATATATTTTCAGAAGTTCTTCTAAATCTATCATCAAAAGAACAGAAGCAGGAATGTGTAAATCTACCAAGAGCAAGCCGTCCTCACAAACTGAATTACCATTCAAGAAAGAGAACAGTAAGGGAGACCACCAAGACACCTGCGAGCACTCTGGAGTTATAAACCTCAGCAGGTGAGACGGAGACACTTTACTGTGATGTTTTGGAAATTTGCAGCTTTCAACAATGATCTGCTCAGAGATGACAAGATTCATAAATCTGAGTTTCAAACGTGGAAAATAAAACATTTATTTTTTTAGAATTTTTTTTCCACTTTATTTTCTTCTTTTATTCAGATTTTTAATCATTTAAAGGCCCTGTAGATTCAAATGATTAAAAATTGGCAGGAAAAAATGATAACAGTGCTGCTATTTTTTTTCTTACAGAATAACTTTGCAAAAGTCAGTTCCTCTGAAGTTCATCGTTTCACCCCAATATATTTGAATGGATATGAGAAATTATCTTACAGGACTGCAAAGTTCTTTAAAAAGGTGAAAATGCTAAAAAAAATAAAAATAAATATGCAGAGATAAAAATTAGTACAATCTTGTTATCATCTACACCTGATCTATTTGTGCTTTTATTATTTGTAGCATATATATACACAT